>PVJO010024149.1:0-24900 GCA_004026905.1 Hystrix cristata
AAAAAAAACACACACACAACCAAAATGTCAAAAATTGCTGGATGTGTTGACACATGCTTATAATCCCAGCTAGCTAAGAGATTGAACTAGGAGGATCTCAAGCTTAAGGCCAGCCTGGGCAACTTAGCAAGATTCTCAAAATAAAAAAACAGAAAGGGCTAAGGAGGCAGCTCAGTTGTACAGCTCTGGTTTCGTATACGCAGACCCCTGGGTTCACTCCCCAGTACCAGGAAACAAAACAAAATCACAAGGTACCAAACATCCAATTAAAACTCATCAGAGGTAAAAACAAAGAAATGTGAGCCAAGCACAATGGTGCATGCATGTAATCCCAGCTAAAACAGGAGGCTTGCCAAGTTCAAGTCCAGCCCAGGTAGTGTAGCAACCCCGAGAGACCCTGTCTCAAAAACAAACAAACAAACAAACAAACAGCTGTGGATGGAGCTTTGTGAAAAGGCCTAGGTTCCATCCTTAGCAGCTCAAAAACATAAACCAACCAACCAACCAACCAACCAAGAGAAAAATTTAAAAAAAAAAAGTTAGTGGGGGCTGACAATGTAGATCAGAGGTAGAAGGCTTGCTTAGCAAGCCTGAGGTCCTGGGTTCAATCACCAGAAAAGAAGAAAAACACAGCAAAGAGTGATGAAGGGTTCCACTGCCCATACAGTGAAGCTATGTTAAAGAAGAGGAAGACATGAGCCTGAAGAGAAAACAAACTACAAGAAGAGAAAAGAAGGGCAAGGGGGAAAGAAGGGATTATGAAGAAGTAGAGTCTATTCCAGGAATGAGAGGCAGGTCTAACATTCTAAAACTATCCATGTAACTCGCCACATTCAAAGGTGAGAGAAGCCACAAATTCATCTCATTAGGTGTAGGAAAAGCAACTGACAAATGTTAGCACCCACTCATGATAAAAATTCTCAGCAAACTAGGAAGAAATAGGAACTTCCGTAACCTGATCTAAAATGGCCCCAAAGCCAAAGGAGTTTGAAAGGTACCTGGATTATGAGGCATCACAGCTGGCTTCCCGGTAGGAGGTGGAGTCTGCTCGGAAGAGGTGGGTGACTGTGCGTGCTGCCTGGAAGGGTTTATCTGGCTTCCTGGTACCTCATTTCTCTGCTCTCTGGCTGCATGAGGTGAGCAGCTTTCCTCCCTGACACCTGACTCTTCTACCACGTCGCTGCCTGGAGCCAGTCCACCGTTTGTTCAAGGCCTGAAACTTCTAAATCATCAGTCAAAATAAACCTCTCCTCCTTCAAGCTGCAGGTGTTCGGTATTTTGTTTAGTGACAAGGAAAGTGACTACGACAGAGTACATCTAACAAAATACCAACAATATTGAACTAAGAGGGAAAGACTGACTGCTTGTCCCCTACGGGTGAAAACAAGGCAAAGATGCGCATGCTACCACTTCTGACCAACACTTGTTACTGCAATAGTCCAGTTTGAAAATGAAGGAACAAAATTACCTTTATTTTCAAACAACATGATCATTTAGAGTGAAACTTCTAAGAAAATTACGAAGAAACTACTAGAAATGATAACTTTCATGCAAAATCACAAAATAAAGACTAACATATCAAAAAGTAAGCATTTTTATGTACTAGAAGCAAAAAAATTACAAGATGAAATCTAAAAACAATTCCACTTACACTAGCATTTTAAATAGTACTCAGAAATAAATTTAATAAAAGCTATACAATGCTTCTACATTGAAAACCATGAAACACTCCTGAAAGAAACTAAGGAAACCCTAAATCAGCAGGAGTCAGGGTGACAAGCTAGGTGTATAGCACAGTGGTGGGGCGTCTTCTCTTTTCCTTAATTACTGTCAATCTTGACACCCTTTTAGTTTAAAGCTGGACTCGCTTTCCACCTGCCAAAAACTCTTTGGGCTTCTCACAAGGACTTCAGGAAACCCATTCTTCAAGTCTTAAAACCTTAAGATTCCAACCTCCTACAGGAAGTAATCAAGAAAACCAGAAAGATGAGTTTTTATTTTTCTTTCTTTCCCTTTTTTTTTTTTTGCTGCAAGGGGGAGGGTAACTGGAGATGGAACTCTAGGTCTTTGTGCTAAGCTGTCTCACTAAGTTGCCCTGGCTGGCTTTGAACTTGTGATCATCCTGCCTCAGACTTTTGAGTAGCTGGGATGACACAAAATCAAACACACCCTCCAAGCAGGAATTCCACCAAGTTAAAAATAGATTGTTATGGGCAAATGAGAAATCTGCCTGAATTCTTTTGGTCTATCATGTCTTCATAAAGTTACCTCCACCAACTGACAGGAAATTCTTGACCATATATGCAAGTATAAATACGTGCAGCATTTTTTATAAAAGGCTGCAATACTGTATTTTGAAAAATACTGAAAAGGGTATCAAGGGTATCTATCAAGCAGACCAAATACTAAATGTCCAAAAGATTAATTAATTTACCATTTGGGATCTCTTATTCAGCAAAGTTGTTACAGTGTAAACACTAAAAATGAGAGCACTGAGCATTCATACTCCGTATGACAAAAGAAAAAGCTTCAAGAAGATATGAACCTGCCCTTCCCCAAATTTTTACGTCACATGCCTAACCACAAGCTAGATAAACACCCAAGAAGGATAACACAGAGAACTTAAGAACACTCAAAGTGGGCCCCATTTAACCTTGACAGTGATTTCATAATAAGAAAATCATGTCATACACAGAGAACATCATGTTGATTCCTTATTGATTTAAACTGGATTGAAATTGTCTTAGTTACTCTTCTCTCGCAGATGAGACAAAATACCCAACAACCAAAGTTAAAGGAAGAAAGGTTTATTCAGCTCAGTTTGTAGAGGTTTCAGTTCATAGTTGGCCGGCTCCAAGGCAGGGTGGTGTGGCTGAGGGCATCACAGAGGAGAAGCAGTCCATGCTGGGCGGAAGGCAGCAAAGCAAGCAAGGGACAACCACATCTCTTTCCATCCCTTTTACCTTACCCTAACTACTCAGGGCAGGTAGCCCTCACACCTTTGTAACCCTAGTGCCTTGATTCTACCACTGTACCATGAATCAATCCCAGCATCATACACTCTACATCCAGCTGTCTCTGAAAAAACTCCGCCTGCGACTGCACAAGGATTTGGGGCAACATCTAGACACAAGCCATAACAGAAACCATATATAAAATCAGCTCTGGGGTTGGGGATTTAGCTCAAGTGGTAGAGTGCTTGCCTAGCAAGCTCAAGGCCCTGAGTTCCATCTCCAGCACCCAAAAAAATAAATAAACAAATATAATAAAATAAAATCAGCTTTAAATTATCTATGTATTGTCAAGCCAAAAGTTCAGTAAAACAAATTTAGATCATATCCCCAAATTCACTGCTTTTAATATAAAAATTAATTTGCATCTAAAACATTCATCAACAGAAGGAAGAATGAAGGAGAGCCTGGAAAATAGGTAAATGGTAGAAAGAAGTCAGGCTGAATTAAAGTCTGTGATGATCTATGAAATAAACTGCAAATAAATAATCAGGAGTTGGACATAATCTAACTAAGCCATTGTGGGATTCCATCCAATTTTCTAATTTTATTTCCACTACCATCTGTTTGATAGTTCATATCTTTATGCTATTTTAATATTTTATAAGATACAAATTCTTTACAATATTCCTTTTGTATAATAAATTATAAAATAATCATAATAGTAAGTAGCTAACAATCCACATAACGTACTACCTTTCTAGTTTTTGAACAAGACCTCAATAAAAAAGTATCCCAAAATAGAATTTGCTTCTTGGCTTATTTAAACTACTGGCCCAAAGGTCAGAAAACCTGCAGGGAATACACTGTCTCATAAAAATCACTACAATACCCTCTAGCTGGGTGCTGTGGTACACACCTACAATCCTAGCCACTGTTAGGCCGAGGCATGAGGATCTCAAGTTTGAGCTCAGCCTTGACAACTTAGCAAGACCCTGTCTCAAAATAAAAAAATAAAGAGGCTGAGCATGTAACTCACTGCTAAGGCCCTGACATACAACAGAATATTAATTCAGTCTTAAAAAGTAATAAAATTCAGAAACACACTACAACCTGGATGGATTCTGAAAACATTATGGCTGAGTGAAGTAAGTCAGACACGAGTTGGTAAAATAAGTCAGGCATTATGGTAAATGAAGTAAGTCCTTCATAAATACTCTATGAGTCCATTTATATGAAGAACCTAGAATGGCCAAATTCACCAAGACAAAAGGAAAATGGTTGGGCTAGGCATGGTGGCTCATGCCTGTAGTCACAACAAATGACAGCAATTTGAAAAAATACACCAGTGATGCTGAGTTCCCAGTCCCACTACTCTGAATATGTAACTGTACTAGGTAGTAATAGCTGGTTTCCTTTCTCAAACTTTAGAAAAGCACTATAATCCAAAGCAGACAAAATAACCTGGTAACTGGAACCACTTTCGGTGCAAAGCAACAAAATAAATGCTCAGATATGATTCCATGAGATCTCAGGAAGGTCAAGCACCGCTGGATCTTTATATAAAGAAGCACCATTCTACAGGCTACAACAGGAAGAATATAGAATGAAAAGAAGCTGTCTTCTCCCAGAGGAGTGTTACTTTAATAAACATAGTATGGTTCTGATCATCCAAAGAAATCAGCAGCAGACAAAAGATGCATTCCTGTACTGAAGCTGTAACAAGACCAAAGGGCTGAGCTAATGAAGTATCCTGGCAGCACAGAGAGGAAGCAGAAGGCCAGGAACTTGCTTGCACGTCTATGGCAGTAACAGATACCAAGACTGCACTGATAAACAGCCGCCCATCTTATCGAAGTGGACCAGACGGGCAGGCAGGCTGAGTTAGTGATTACTAAGAGTGACTGGACTCACTGAGGCTTCCAGAAAGCATTTCCTCTGAACCTTTACCTTCTTCTCAGTAGAAGTTGTTTAAGAGAGCTACTCCGTTCAAATTAAGACAAACTGCCAACGATAGCATCAAGTATTATTGAGTCCATTAGCAAGTTTACTTACTGTGACAGTTGATTGATTGTGTCAACTTGTAAAAGAAGCTTAACTAAATTGGTTTAGCAATTCGACACTTTAGGGTGTAGAGGATCCACCCTAGGGCGGCCCATTCTCTAGATGGTATAAAGGGGAAATGAAGAGGGATATAGGCTGGCCGGTTTCTTTCACTTCCTTTGGAGGAGCTTCAGAACTCCAGACCTTCGCCTGGATCCTTCAGACCTTCACCTGGATCCTTCAGGCCTCCAGACTTTTGCCTGGATCCTTCGGACCCCCAGACCTTTGGCTGGGCCCTCCGGATCTCCAGCTTGCAGACGGACCCTCTGCAAGCTTCCACACCTGAATTGTAAGAAGCCCAAGGAAGCCAAATTGTAAGCTCTCAAATATTCATATATCTGCCATTGTATCTGTTTCTCTAGAGAATACTGACTAATACACTTACATTGCTGTACTTTTCAAAACAGCAAAGTCCTATTTCAGATTCTCACAAAAATCCAATATTCTTTGTTTTTTTGGTGCTGGGGATTGAACTCAGGGCCTTGTGCTTGCTGAGCTAAATCACCAACCCCAATATTCTTTTAAAGGGATGAAACAGAACAGATTTATAGGGGAGAGACGGAGTAGAGTCAGCCCATGGGCACCCCACTTGGTTACACCTGAAGCTTCTCCCAGAGAAAGTCTTGGGCTCTACAGTCCTGTTGTTTTCCTGTCTCTTTGCTTTTTATGCTTTCAGAGACTGAACCCAGGGCCCCACACATGCTAGGCAAGCACACCCCGTGAGCTACATCACCAACACTTTTTCCTTTTTATTCTGAGATGGGGTCTCACTAAATCACTGAACTGCCAAGCCTGGGCTGGAATTTACAGTCCTGTCTCAGACTCTCAGAGTGCAGGAACCACAGGCGGGTGCTACGATGGCCAGCTGAGCTCC
This sequence comes from Hystrix cristata, assembly GCA_004026905.1. Classification (NCBI taxonomy): domain Eukaryota; kingdom Metazoa; phylum Chordata; class Mammalia; order Rodentia; family Hystricidae; genus Hystrix; species Hystrix cristata. Next base: position 5,929 of record PVJO010024149.1, read on the forward strand.
ACAGTTCTAGGATCCAGGTTCAAGTGGAGGCCCTGAGGCAGATAAATGACCTCAAATAAGCAGAAATACATAAATAAGAAACGAGTTACAAAGGAAAATAAAAGTGAAACTAAAACTTGACCTAAAGTCAGTAACTTTATCCTACTTAAGAAGCCAAACAGGGGCTGGGGATTTAGCTCAGTGGTTAGAGTGCTTGCCTAGCAAGCACAAGGCCCCAAGTTCGATCCCCAAAAAAAAAGAAGCCAAAGAGAAGGACATCTTCTTCCACAGAGAGCCGTGGGAGGAACGTGGCTTGACAGCGTGATTACAGAGCACAGGACCACATGTGCCACACACGACCACAACTTCCATTCATCTACTGAAAAGGAAAAGGTCTTCTATCAATATTTTCCAACCTTATATAACTAATTAAACAGCTGGCAAGCAAACTACTGTATTTAAAACATTGAAACAATTACAGGATTTAAGAGTAGAGGGACACTTCAACTATTCAAATACCTAATGTCAGTCATATGTATAACATCACAAAAATCACCTAAATTCACTAATTTCACAAAACAGGGAGAATGATAACCTGACTGAGATCACACAAATACAGTCAGAATCTGAATGTGAATCAAGTTTTTGATGAGCTGGCCTAGGACCTTTCCATACCAACTACAGCTCCCTGGTGAGGACATTACAACCACAGCTCCAGGACAGCAAGATGACTCCCGGAGAAAGGCAAAAGTAAAAGGCTGTCTTCTAAAGCATAAATGATGTGAAATCTAAAAGAAGAATGGGCCAATGCAGGGAATCGAAAGAGAATCAAAAAAGTAAAATTGGCTGTATATACCCATGTCTCAGAAATGCTATCCTATTTATTAATTTGAACAAAGTGAACTCTAAGGTCTCTCAAGATGTACATTACAAAAGTAAGCTATCTGCAAGAGTAAAACCTCATTAAAAAATGGGAGTCACATATATAGTCAGAACAATTTTGTGATGGGCATGTGTTTGTTTTTATAACATTAGCCAAATCATACTTAAAATGATGTTCTCATAACCAAATGCCCAAAAATATACTGGCTGTTATTATGAATCACTAAGAGATTCAAACAAAAAAAATATTTGCCAGGCATGGTGGCGCATGCCTGTAACCCCAGCACTAGCAAGGCTGAAGCAGGAGGAGTGCCAGGAGTTACAGGCCAGCCTGGATACATAGTAAGTTTAAGGCCAGCTTGAATTACATAGTGAGACCCTGTGTTTAAAAAGAAGAAAAAGAAAAGAAACTCTTTACTCTTAAATGTGACTCTTTTATTAGACTGTTTTATTAACATTAATAAAAGCAGTTTTTCAGACAGGATCTTGCTATGTAGTTCAGGCTGGTCTTGAACCTACTATTGTAGCCCTGAACTCAAGGCGACCCTCCTGGCTGAGCCTCCCAAGTGCTGGGATTACAGGTGTGCACCACCACGCCTGACCAGTAGTTGATATTCTGAAACCGATTCCCTATCTCAGAAAATGACCCCAGTGATCACCTAGCTGCTCAAGTCAGAAAACAGCCTTTTCCTCCTCTTTATACATTAGCATGTCAACAAGTCCGATCAATTCTGTCTCCGAAACATCTCTCACATCCACTAACACTTCCTGATCACCTCCGGTGCCATCTTATTCCAAGCCACCCCTCCCAGGACTACTAGGGCACAGCTGAGCAGCCTCAGAGCAGCCACTCTGCCCTTGGCCAAAGTGCTCTGCATTACCAGCCTCAAAGTTACCATCACAAACCTTCCTTCTAAGGAAGAAACGCCACTGTGATGAACCTGAGCTCGCAGAGATGTAATTCATACATACGTCTCCAGCCTTGTTGAAAGCCACTCTCCCAGGTACAATAGTAGTATTTTTTTAAAAATCTCTCTCTCTCACATTTTAAGCACCAGTCATACTGAAATTCCTTCAAGTCTGAGAACATGCCACTTTTCATCTCAGTATCTCTGTGCATGCTGCTCCCCATGTCCAAAGCACATTTCTTCCTCCTCATCGCCTACCCGCTTGCTTCTCAAATCACTCTTCTGACACCAGCTTCACTGTCCCTTCCCAAAGGTGGCCTTCGCTGGTGAGCGGGCACCCTTCTGAGCATCTCTCCTAGCACTGCTGAGAGCTGTATCCTTCTACCTCGACTCCCAGGAGCCATGAACTCCACACCAGCCAGGGCCTCTTTTTCAGCTCTACTCCTAATGACTACTAAGCGCTGAGCAACACTTAATAAACACACAAAACAATGAAAGAGTTGAAGTAAATTAAGAAAGGCAATTTAGTAAATTAAGGCACACTGAAAATACAGAAACATCTACAGCTCAAATAAAATGTAAAACTAAATGTATTTATTCTCTACTCAAACTACTGAATAGAGATCAAGCTTCTATTTAAATGAATTATTGGCTGGGTTTCTTTAGATGGAGGGAAGGGAAAGGGAGGACAGGGGAAGGGGAAGTAGAAAGATGTGTTATGCACATGTATCAACTCCCCACAATAAATGCAATCACTGTACTGTAAACATGTACCAATAAAGCTTTTTTATTTTTTAAAAAAGAGAGTTTCTAAAAACAACAAAACAAAACCTATATGCCAGACATGGTGCCACACACCAGTAATTCCAGCTACTGGAAGGCTCATGCAGGAAGATCACAAGTTCAACACTAGTCTGACAAACTTAGCAAGACCCTTTCGCAAAAAAGTAAAAAGAAGCCGGGCAGGTGGCGCACACCTGTAGTCCCAGCTCTTGGGGAGGCAGAGGCAGGAGGATCGCTCAAATTTGAGGCCAGCCTGGGCTCCATAACGAGTTCAAGGCCAGTCTGAATTACACAGTGAGACCCTACCTCAAAACACACAAACAAACAAAACAAAAAAGGCAAATGCAAATCAAAACTACAATGAGATTTCATCTCACTCCAGTCAGAATGTCTGTCATGAAGAACACAAAAGACAGGCTGGGCATGCTGGCACATGCCTGTAATCCCAACATTCCTCAGGAGGCTAAAGCAGGAGGATCACCACAGTTCAGGCCAGCCTGAACTATACTGTGAGACTCTGACTCAAAAAATGAAAAACAATAAATGCTGGTGAGGACTGTAGGGGACAGAGATGAAGAAACCCTTCCACACCGCTGGTGGGAATATAAATTTGTACAGCCCCTTTGGAAATCAAGGTGGAGGCTTCTCCAAAAAATTTAAAATAGAGCTACCATCTAATCCCACTACACTATCTGATCCAGTGATACCTCTGCTTGGTCCATACACCATGCAGTTAGTCAGGACACTATAGGAATGCCTGCATACCCACGTATTTTTGAAGTAAAATTCACAATAGCCAAGGTACAGAGCCATGATAGATGTCCATCAACAGATGAATGGATAAAGAAAATGTGGCACATGTACACCACAGAGTATTACTTGGCCACAAGGAAGAATGAAATTCTGTCATTTGCAAGAAAATGAGTGGATCTGGAGACCATCATGTTCAGCGAAATCAGCCGGCCTTAGACAAATACCAAATGTCCTTCCTAGAATGTGGGGTCTAAAAAAGATGACAAGAAATTAGAAGGGAGACTATTATCGGACAAGAGGAAAGGAATAAAGGGAGGAGGAGGATGGGTATGGGGGGGTATGAACAATATTATACACACTGAAACCCCCCAAAGTGTGTGAAACTGGGAGGGAGGCCAGGACAAGGGCTTAAAGGGTGGGCAAAAATAATCAGAGAATGTTATAAGCACGTACAAATCTACCAAAGTAAAACCCATTAATCTGTATGACCAATTTAAAAGGTAAAAGAAAAAAAAAAAACCATGGGAGACAAGAGAAATACTAAAAAAAATGTAAAAAAGGGCTGATGGTGTAGCTGGGGGACAGAGCTCCTGCACTCCATCCCCAGTAGAGCAAGAGTAACAATGAAACTGACAATGAGTGCTGCTACCTACCACAAGCGTATTTCTCCCACACCATTATAACCGAGAGTCTGACTGGAACAGATTGTTTCGGAAGTTACTAGTGCAAAGTGATTATGACTTAAGATTTCAGAGATGCACACAAAATATAATCTTGACATTATTCCCACATACAAGTATCAAAAACACTTGTCAGCCAACAGAAACAGACAAGGAATCAGTACTCAGAAGTGATTTCAAAAGGGAACTGCACATGTGTTTGCCAAAGAACTTGTTAAAACATCATACTTCTATATAAGACTTCGCTGATACTTGATAAAATGATCCAAACAAGCATATTACAATAAAACCAATAAATTAAACACATTCATTCAACAGTTCCTGTAATGAAAGTGCAGGATTAGTGAAGCATGACAAACACATGAGTAACTTAGCAAGTTAAAACCCTTCCACACCTGAATCCAACTTGGAGCTGAATCACTTAAAAAACAGAAAAAAATGCATCAGAATGAAATCCAAGGGGCTACTTGTCTCACAAGAGACCCAGATGCACATGCGACATGAGGAATAACTTGATTCAAGGGGAAATAGATAAGCTTTTCCACTCTGCACACCCACCACCCTTTTTTGTACTGGAGATTGAACTCAGAGCCTTTCACAGAGGTGCGTCCTCCACACTTTCATTTTTTGTTTTGAGACAGGATCTCAGCTCCAACTTGCAATCCTCCTGCCTCAGCCTAGCAGACTGCTGCTGATTACAAGCATGAACTACTACACGGCATGCACACGTCTAACCTCTGACAACTGCTATCTACATCACTAACTCTGTAGAAACTCTGGCATTAAAAGCTAACATCTAATTATGCTAGTGATTTAAGACTGCTTGACTCTATATTAAAGAGTCAGAAAAACCCTTTCGTACTCTTCTATTCTCTCTTCAATGCAGAAGAGAAAATTCACTTCAAGTTTTTTAAAAAATTCATTTCCCTCTCTTCTAGGTAAGGGATTTGTGCTTCAAAAATATGTAAAAGAGCTGGGGATTTAGCTCAGTGGTTAGAATGTTTGCCTCACAAGCACAAGGCCCTGAGTTTGATCCCCAGCACCACCAAAAAAAAAAAAAAAAAATGTAAAAGAAGAATTCTTCATGTTAAAATCATACTTGATAAGCTAACCTCACGGGTTGGTGACTGAGCACTTACCGGCCTCGCACGCGCAAGGCCCTGAACTCAATCCCCAGCATCACAAGAAAAGCAGCTAATCTCAAAAGTTAGTTCCCAGTATAAAATTCACATCAAAGTTAACATGAACACAGCCCAGGCTAGCCTCAAATTCCAACCTTCCTGAGGCTTTTCCTCCTACTTCAGGGATTCAAGTAGCCAGGCTCCCTTAAAAACATACTTGTTAGGATTTTAATTTCTGTTTAAAGAGGAATCAGGCTGAATGAAATACACTAGTGCTAGAATATCCATTATTGAGACAGAGTAGTATGAAAAGTACTTGAACTAACCACATTTGCTACCTCCTATCTGACACAAAGTAGGTAGTAAATAAATACTATTTCCCTCAGAAGTTTTTGTTCAAATTTTGTTTGGAGAAATTTAACTACCAAAAGACAATGTTATTCAAATTTTTGTTTTTCCACATCTGTAACAAAAGCATTTTTACACAACTGTAATTTTATGAATGGGCATCCATTTGTATCTCCTGGATTCTTACCTATGCTTCTGAAAACCTGCTAATTTTCCTACAGAGTTAAAGGTTTCTGCTATCCAACTCATGAAATGACAAAAAACCCAATACAATTCCAAACTAACCCACTTCTCACGGGTTTCGTCAAGACTGGGATGGCATAAAAGGACACAGACACAAGAAGAGATCACTAAGGTGGCTTTCCTCGCGACAAAAAGCCGACCCTGTGTCCGCCAGGGCGTACTTTTTCTCTTCTCTTCAGCCCAAGCTCACTCTACCGAGCCAGTTTCTCCCTCACTCTTCACTTTCACTTTTTCAAATAAACTTTGTCACTGTTTTTTGCTCATTTCATTCAATTCTTTACTCAAGGAGAAGAATCTGGAATCCAACTCCAGATTGAGAGGCAAGCAACCTAAAACCCAGTAACATTTATTTGACGAGTCATTTTCAGAAGGAGCTACCCAGTAACATAAAGATTGAAAAAAACCAAATTTTCTAATCAATATAAACATCCAGCATTTCATAACACAATAAATTGGCCAACTACTTAGTGACTGAGAACTGCTGTGGGGCTGGGACATAGCTCAGGGGTAAAAACTAACCTCGCATTCAAAAGGCCCAGGGCTTGACCCCCAGCACTACCAAAAAGACTTTTAAAGACAGTGCCAGGCAAGGTGGAGTAATAGGACTAGGGCGTGGCTAAGGCTGACTGGCAAGGGGGCGTGACCTGGAGGAGTGATTTGGATCAGACAGCAGCCCCGGGGGAGTGGCCTGGACCTGACCTCAGCCAGAGGCCCCAATTTCCAGTGCCTCCCCTCTCACATGGACAGCAGGGACTTGCAGTTTCCACGGGACTGAAACTCCATGCTATAAATAGAAGCAACCTCTCCTCCTTTCTAAGGCACCACCAGGGAAAAAGCTCTCCCTTTTCCCTCCTTTTGGAAGATGTGTCTGCACACTCAGCACCAAGGCTATCATGCCTTTTCATGGTAACCCCTACCACACCTTTTAGATGCGGTACACATCTTGCTGTTTCTATTATTATGCTCAACTTTCCTTTTCTTCTTTTCTCTTCTCTTTTTTTTTGGGGGGGTGCTGGGGAATTGAACTCAGGGCCTTGTGCTCTTTTCTCTATAATTTTAAATAAAACTTTAGCACTACTTTTTGCCACCCTCGTTCAATTCTTTGTTTGAGGAGGGGAAGAACCAGGAATATCGGAAACCTATCTGATAACAGTGGTGCACACTTATGATCCTAGCACCCAGGAGGCTGAGGCAGGAGGATCATTGGAAGTTCCAGGCCACTCTGGGCTACATAGTGAGTTCAAGGCCAGCTGGAACTACACGCCGAGACCCTGCCTCAAGAGAATAAAAATTTTAAAAGGAAGCATGTAGGGAAGAGTCACCTTGCAGAAGTAGGCAGAACAGCTTTAATCATAAACACAGTAGAAGCTGAGAGACTTACTGGGAAATGAATTAACATGGGTCTCAGTCCAAGTTACAGCAGTAGACTATGGACAAAGCAATAGTATGGGGGTTTTTGTTTTGTTTTCAATACTAGGGATTCACACAAAGTTCCATTTTCAGTCCTTTTGTTATTTTTTATTTTGAAACCTCCACTAAGTCACTACATTGTCCAGAGTAGGCTCAAACTGGTGATTGTCCTTCCTCAGCCTCCTAGGCTGCTGGAATTACAGGCATGCATCACCATGCCCAGCTCAAAAGGAACCAATTTAACAATTACAGCAGACAAGAAACAAGGTCTGGCGAAGATCACAGAGATTTCATAGATAAGTACCCTAAGCAGCTACCAAAAAAATAAAATACAGGGTTTTAAGTAAGTCAGGTCCTGTTCAAATCTGTGCTATGCGAGTTATTTAATGTCTCTGAGCCTTTGCTTCCTCAGATACAAAGAGATTTGCCTTGTCTGGGTGTTGAAAGGTTAACAAGAAAATGCAGTAAAGCGTAGAGAATTCAACAGGCATGCAGTAAACGTGATTCTTTCTCTGTGCTCTCCTTTCTTCATCTCTGAACTCTATTTCAGAACTGAACACAGGATACAGGTAATCTGTCCATCAGGGGTTATTTTAGAACTGAAAAAACTGAGTGAGTGGCTGGGGATTTAGCTCAGTGGTAGAGCACTTGCCTAGGAAGCACAAGGCCCTGAGTTCAGTCCCTAGGACCCCCCAAAAACTGAGTTGGTGAGAAATGAAATGACATTCAATAGCACACAACTGGAGTATTTCGCTTTCAAACACTCCCTACTCATCGAGTATCTATCATCTCCCTTTCGCCCTTTTCCCCCACTTTTAAATTGTCCTCTAAATAGCCTTCTCTTAATTTAAATTCGGTTTCTTTAATTGTCTACTGTAGCTGGGTTTACGATCACCGGGAATGACATTTTGTAGCAGGGCAGCAGCTCACAGTCCACCTCCGGACCTAACATTTTGGTGCATCGGCCGGGAACTTAATAGGAGAACACATCTGAATACCGTAAGTGACCAGTCCCAGAGTCACTGGCCACAGACTACACTGGCCCCCATTGAACTCGGGCTACAGGAAGGCTAGAACCCTAGTTTTCAAGAAAAAAGAGGAAAGGTACTTATTCTCAGTTCCCGCTAACTCTTGTTGATGGTTTCGCTAGTCTGGGACCGCGCCTCAATAGCACACAACCAGTTACCTTTCTGCTGGCACCAGAAGACAGATACACTGATCACAAAACATAAAAAGTGGTAGGAAACTGTGAACACAGAATCTTCTTTAAAGGTCAATTTTCTCTGTAAGATCTCAATCATAAGTTCAAAAACACTGAAATTTGACTGTTACCTTAAAAATATAGGCAGGCAATCTGTTTTCAAAAAACATCTTTAGTGTGTATACCGAATTCCAGTGGAGGCTGAATTTCCAAATGGGGACATTTCCATTAGAGAAAAAGAAAAAAAGAGAACAAGTTTCTTCTTCAACACAGACTCCAGGAGAGCTTCAGCCACAGCCAGTCATTGTTTTACTCACCTTCCAAGCGCATGGAAATCTAGGCGTAAAAACTGATCCTCATGTGAGACTGCTCTTTTGGCACGCTGGTGTTTTTGGTGTAATGAGTCCACATTATAAGACAATCCTTCATAATGTCTAATATATTTGTTTAGAGGGTTTCCATACTGACCTATAAAAAACAGACAACAATTTGAATTAGTTTTTTTTTTTTTGAGACAGGGTATTGCCATATAGCTTAAGCTGGGTTCAAACTCAAGATCCTTCTGCCTCAGCCTCCTGAGTGCTGAGATTATAGGTGTGCACTGCTATGACTGCTCTTAAATTAGTATCATCATAAAAGCCCCTTCTAGTTCTAATGAGTCCATAATTATTCAAATATTTATGAATATGTGTTGGACTGTCTCACAAACCTCATACTAATATTTTAAAGTCCTCAAAAATATGATTTTCTTTTCACATTTGTTTTGTCTAGTGATGCGGTACTGGGAACCAACCCAAGAGATCTCTTACTGAGCTACATCCTCAGTCCTTTTTTTAATTTGTATTCTGAGACAGTCTCACTAAGTTGTCTAGCTACTTCCTCAGTTGCAATCCTCCAGCCTCGACCTCCTGCAGTGTTGGGACTACAGGTGTACACCACCATCCCTGGCTTTTCCCACGTGTTACTATGATGGCACTTTCAATTATACACAAATGTTTGGACATTAGTTGTAGGCTTGTTTTAGATATACTTTACCAGGTTGAGGAAGTTCACTTTTATCAGACTTTGCTGATAAAAACTATCAGGAAAAGATGCTGATTTTGTTCTTTCTAGATCTTGGGTATGGTGGTACATTGCCTGTAATTCCAGCTATTCAGGAGGCTAAAACAGGAGGATCGCAAGTTTGAGGCCAGCCTTGACAACCCAGGAGACCCTGCCTCAAAATAAAAGTTCTAAAAAGGGACGGGGATGTAGCTCAGTGTTAAAGCACTGGCCTAGCATACTCCAGGACCTGGGTTCAATCCCCAGTGCCAAAGAAAAGAAAAGAAAAAAGAAGAAAGATAACCTTACGGTGTTTTTCTTTTTAGTTTGTCAATATGGTAAATTAAATTGACTTTTCAGTGTTAAACAAACCTTGCATTTCTGAGTTATCTCCCCCCACTTGATCATATTATCAGATTCAATTTGCTACAATTTTGGTCAGTTTTTTGGAGTTCTTTTTGAGACATGTTCTTGTTATGTTGCCCAAGTGGGTCTCGAACTTGAGATCCTCCTGCCTCTGCCTCCCAAGTAGCTAGAATTACAGATGTGCACCACCATACCCAGCTGTTTAGAATTCTTATTATCTACATTTATGATACATACTGATTTGTAGTGCTTTTGTATTATTCTCTGTCAAGTCTGAGTACTGGAGTTAAAAAAAAATAGGATGAGAAGAATTATCTTTTCTTCAGTTTTCTGGACAAATCTATGTGGAACTGGTATTTCCTCCTTGATTATTCAGTAAAATTACCAGTGACTAGAGTTTTCTTTATGGAAAGATTTTTAACTACAATTCCAGTTTCACAAACAGATAAAAAGCTATTCATGGTATATAATTCTTGGGTGAACTTCAATTCAAAGTACTTAGCACTATAAATGTTCACTAAGTACTGTGTTAGCAGCAACTCACGAATTCTGTCATGTTGCATTTTCATTTTCACTCTGCTCAGCATACTTTCTAATTTCCCTTTTGACTTCTTCTTTGATCCATGTGCTATTTAGAAGTCTGTTATTCAAGCCAGGCGTGGTGGACCACACAGGAAGATCCAGAGTTCAAACTCCACCTGGGCAACTTAGTAAGACTCTGTCTCTAAATAAAAACTAAGGCCCTGGGTTCACTCCTCAGTAACAACAACAATTAAAAAAAACTGTAGTAGCCTGTTGGCTTCCAAATGCTCAGGACTTCTAACTACATTTCTGTTGGTGCCTTCTAATTTAATTCCTCTAATGGCCAGAGAACTGTTTGTATGACATCAGTTCTCCTACACACATTAAGATTTCTTTTATGACCCAGAGGTCTCTCTTTACAAATGCATGTGTTACATACACTTGAGAAGAATGTGTACAGGACCTCAGAATGCCACCGCTACTCTTACTGGTGGGGTGATTTATACATGTCGACTAGCTCAGGTTGGTCAACAGTATTTTTTCAGTTTTCTACATCCTTACTTATCTCCATTTTTTTTCTATTACTGACAAGTACTGAAATCTGTTTATGATTGTGATTGTGTCTGTATTTCTCCTTGAAGTTCTTTGCCACATTTTTTTTTTGAGACAGAGTCCGGCTATGTACTTCAGGCTACCTGCAATCTCACAGCAATACTCCCGTCTCAGCCTCTTGAGTGCTGGGATTACAGGCATGTGCCACACCTGGCTGTTACTACATCCATAAAGACATGATCATTGTATCTTCTGGATTCATCTACTCCAGCAAGTTGCCTTTGTCTTTTATAATATTTTATACTTTAAAATCTACTTTGTGAGGCTGAGGCAGGATCACAAATTCAAAACCAGCCTAGACCCTGTCTAAAAAAAAAAATAAAAAATAATTCTACTCTGTGTAACATTAATATAGCCACCCCATATATTTTTCCCCCTTGACTAGCATAGTATAGCCTTTCTCATCTTTTTGCTTTTCACCTATTTGAGTCCTTATATTTAAATTGAATTTCTGGACAAAGGAACCAAGAGCAGATGCTGGAGGAAAGACAGCTTCTTTGGCAAATGGTGGTGGGCAAACTGGCTATCCACATGCAGAAGACTGTGATCCATATCTCCAACCATGCACTGAACTAAAACCAAAATGGATCGAAGATATAAATATTAAAACAGAAACAATCTGCTGGAAGACAGGTAACACTCTTGAAGTCATGGGCATTGGGAGGGATATTCTCAACAGAACCCCAACTGCACAAGAAATAACATCGAGAATCGACAAATAGGATTATATCAAATTAAAAAGCTTCTGCACAGCAAAGGCAACAACCAAGAGAATGAAGAGACAACCTACAGAAGGGAAAAAATTCTTGCCAGCTATACCTTGAACAGAGGATTAATGTTCAGAATATATAAAGAGCTCAAAAATAATTAGACACCTCCCCAAAATAAAAGACCCAACCTGAAATGAACAGACACTTCTCAGAAGTACAAATGACCAATAAATTGATGAAAAAAATGTTCAGTATCTCTGCCCATTAAAGAAATTTAAATTAAAACAACTCTAAGATTCCATCTTACTCCAGAAAGAATGGCAATCATCAAGAAACTAAATAACAAATGCTGATGATCATTATGTATACAATGTACCAATACATGTTCTTGGTAAAAATAATAAAAAAAAATAAAAAAAAAAAATAACAAATGCTGGTGAGGCTGGCAAAAAGGAGGCTTAAAGGAATGTAAACTAGTACAACCACTATGGAAATCAGTATGGAGATTCCTCAAAAAACTTAAAACAGAGAAATTCCATTTGACCCAGCTATTCCCCTTTAGGTGTCAGTATCTTCCCTACAGAGTTAAAGACATCATATTATAGTGGTAACGCACAGCCTTTTTTATAACAGCACAGTTCATAATAGCTACATCTTAGATGCAGTCTCTACATCCTCCATCGACAGATGGATAAAGCAAATGTGATGCTTACTTATAATGGAGTACTACTCTGCTATAAAAAAGGACGAATTTGAGTCATTTGTAGGAAAATGGATGCACCTCAAGACTGTATTTTAAGTGAAATAAGTCAGATACGCAAGTTTAAATATCACATGGTTTCTGAGAAACCCGAAGTATATATAAAGAGCAAAATAAGAGACAGATAACAGGAAACAGGGAGACAGATCTTTCTCAAGTGGGAAGGGGACCATGAGCTAGAGAGGAGAATGGAGGGGAAGAGGATGTAAAAAGAATCAAGATGTGTTACTTACACATACCAACTGCCCACCAAGAATGTAAGCATTATGTACTGCAAACACGTACTAATAAAAATTAAAATTTAAAAAATAAAGTGAGTGTGTGGTAGTCAGTCTTGCTCTTCACCCAACCTGACAATCTCTGCCTGGTCAATGAACTGTTTAGATCACCTAAATTTACAATGGTCCCAGACTAAGGGTCTGGCTCGGTGACACAGTCCTCAAGTGTGAGGCTCTGGACCAGATTCCAGCCAACACCCAAAAAGTAAGTAGAATGGTTACTGTGGGATCAGATTTAACTCTGTCATCTCCCTATTTGTTGTCTATTTGTATCATCGGTCTTTGTTCCCTTTTTCTGCCTTCTTTTGGACTAATTTTTTAATGTTTTATCTCTGTTAGGTTATTAGTGACAAATTTTTGGCTATTTTAGTGGTTCCTTTAGGCTTTATACATCTTTTTTTTCTTTTGAGGGGGTGGGTTGAGACAGGGTTTCACCTTGCAGTTCAGACCAGGCCTGAACTCACTGTGTAGACCAGGGTGGCCTCAAATTTGTAGCGATCCTCCTGCCTCAGCCTCCTGAGTGCTGGGATTACAGGCCTGCACCACTGCACCCAGATATACATCTTTAATTTAACCTGGCCTGCTTTCAAGTGGCACTGTAATACTTGGTATAATAAAGGCTGAGTATTCCTAATTCCAAATCCTAAATTTGGGGGAGGTGTGTGTGCGTGGGGTTAAATCCAGAGCATCAGGCATAAAATCCAAACTTCCCAAACTTCATGAAAAGAAGAAAATCCCTCATCTCATCTCACCTGATGAGTCGAAATACAGGAGCAAACTGGGCATGGTGGCCCACCTCTGTGATTCCAGCTTTCTGGGAGGCTGGGGCAGGAAGGCTCCAGTCCAGCCTTAGCAATGAAGCAATTTAACATTAGCAAGATCTTGTCTCAAACTAAAAACAGTTTTAAAGGGTTGGGGACACAACTTAGTGCAAAGGCCCAGGGCTGCATACCTCCTGAGCCCTGGTTGTATAAACAACTTCACTCTATGAGCTCACAGGTATTTTTCAGCTATCATTTCTTCACATTTTCAGTATTCTTTTCCCACTTTCCTCACCCTCTTCAAGGACTCCAATTACAAATATATTAGTCTACTCAAAGTTTTCCTATAGCCCAGTAATCATCTTTTCATCTAGTTCTTTTTTCTGTCCTTCATGTTATGTAACTGCTATTGCTATGTCTTCTAGTTTACTAATATTCTGCAAGGTATAATCTATATTTAATTCCATCTGGCATATTTCCATCAAAAACATCACAGGGCGGGGATTTAGCTCAGTGGTTAGAATGTTTGCCTGGCAAGCACAAGGTCCTGAGTTCGATCCCCAGCACCAAAAAAAAAAAAAAAAAAAAAACATCACAGGGCATGGTTTGTTTTGTGTGTGTGTGTGTATGTGTGGTTTTCATGGGGTTGTTTCTTTGGGTTTGGTTTTGGTCCTGGGAATTAAACCCAAGGCCTTCATCCTAAACTAAATCTCCAGAATCTTTTTTAAAAAAATTCTTTGAGAGGTTAGGACTCCATAACCACAGGCATATGTGACCCATGTTTTGTTTATTTATGGCAATTGGCATGGGGGGATGGGGAAGGACCCTTCTTCTTATTTTTACCGACAAGGTCTGATGAAGCTGCCTAATTGCCCAGGCTGGGCTCTAACTTCAGATCCTCCTGCCTCAGCCTCCCAGAGTGCTGGGATTATAGGCATACACCACCACACCCGGCTAAACAGCATCACAGTCCTATGATCAAGAGTGGTGGCGCACAACTGTAATTCCAGCACTCAAGGCCAAGACAGAAGGATCTTGAATTTAAAGCCAGTCTAGTCTACATAACAAGACCCTGTCTCAAAAAAAAAATCTCTTTTCCATATTCTTTTAGACTATTTTTAAATTTGTACTTGGATTTTTTAAAAATGCCTTAGGAGAAAAAAAAAAATCAAGAAATCAAGCCAGGTGTGGTGTTGCACATCTGTAAATCCCAGCAGTCTGAGAGACTGAGGCAGAGGACTGGAGTTCAAACCCAGCCTGAGCAATTCAGCTACTTAGCAAGAATGTCTCAAAATAAAAACTTTTTAGAGCTGGGGCTGCCAGGCGTGGTGGTGCACGCCTGTAATCCCAGCACTTGGGAGGCTGAGGTAGGAGGATCACAGTGAGTTCGAGGACACCCTGGACTGCACAGTAAGTTCAAGGTCAGCCTGAACTTCACAGTGAGACCCTGTCTCAAAAATGAAACAAAACAAAACAAAAAAGCAAAACAAAACAAAATCAAGAATAAAGTTGTAGTGTTACTGATTTCCCGCCATCCTGAAAGTCAGATGTGGGAGCTACGTGTGCTCATGTGCCTCTCAGGTCAGAGGAGGAGCAACAGCACTTACCCAGCTCTACAGAGTTTGCTGTTGCTTCCACCCTGTTCCGCACCAAAAAGCCGTCAGTCAGGGTGCGGATGAAGTATTTTCCTGCTTCTGAAAACGGAAAAAACAACTACTGCTGTTCTAGTGAAACGCCAGCGAGGAAAGCGTGATATTTCCTGGGGGGGAACGTTATTAAACAAAGTTGTCTCTTCCTTGTCCCCGCACAAAGGAATCTGCTAAAGCAACACAATGTTCACTTCCACTGGCAAAGAACCTGGGTGATGATTTTGGGAATCTTTACAACTGAGCCAGAACATGAGTCACAGCATTCAGGTGGGAAAGCTCGGAATACCATGCAGGAGCACACCGTTACAGAGTGCCTCGTTATCAGCGTCTTCCACATGAGGCCTAGGAATGTTTCTGCTAAATAAGCCTAAATATCAGTACATACATGATCTCAGTAATGTGAAAACTGACATTAAGATGATACACTCAAATTATATTTAGCAATTTCTCTACCTTAATACTCAATGAAGACGGAGAAGAGGGTAAAAATACCATATCAAGCCAGGCATGGTGGCACACAACTGTAATCCCAGCCCTTGGGAGGCTGAGGCAGGAGAATTGCCAGGAGTTCAAAGCCAGCCTGGACTACATAGTGAGTTCAAGGATAGCCTGAGCTAGACAGCAAGACCCTGTCTCAAAAAACAAAAACAAAAACAAAAAAACCCTACATAAAAAACAGCCAGAGTCAGGTAATACATAATCTCAGATACCCAGGATACTGAGGCTGGAGGATCAAGGCCACCCTCAGCAAGCACCGTCTCAAACTAAAATATTAAAAAGGCTGGACTTGTAGTTCAATGCACCCTGTGTTGAATCCCCAATACTGCAAAATAAATGAATAAATAAATAAATACAGCTTACCTCCCCACACATACATATTCTCTCTCTCTCTCTCTTTCTCCCTCCCTTCCCCCCCACAGACGAGAAGCAGTGTGCTGACTTGGCTGCTAACACGCCCGTCAGTGCCAGTGCCCAGCCCAGCTCCACACACAGTGATAGCCATGTTGGTAGCTTGAAACCAACCATAGGAGAGTGTTGACACTACACAAACCGGAAGACTGAAACTCACAAGGCTTGCTTTCCTATTTCTGAAGAGAACCAAGACAACACTGGACATAACTGATAAAATCTTCCAACAAAGCAGCCAAAGAAATGCACAGATTGTTTCAATGAAAACGTGCAACAGCTGCACTGCTGACTTTGTCTCAACACTGAGAAACCGCACAAGTTACTTTTGTAAAAATCTCAAAAGAAAACGGAACTCCAGAACTCTCAGAAAGGCTGTATATGATCATGACCCCGTGCATGCGTAAAAGTAAATAAAACACAAATAATCAGCCGCTCAAATGCAACCTGAAGGTGAAAAATACACCACTCCCAGAGACAGAAGGTAAAGGAAGTCACCCCACTACGTCACATCTGGATAGAGAACAGCCATACAACTGTGAACATAACCTTACACAAACACATTAGAGCAAAAACCATGAAAGCAACAAAAATAATAATAATAATAATAATTTTAATCCAAAACTGGGCATTGGAGTACATGCCTGTAATCTCAGCACATGGGAGGCTGAGGCAGGACCACTTCAACTTTGAGTTTAGCCTGAGCAACTTAGTGAGAACTTGTCTCAAAATTTAAAAGATCTGGGGATGGAGGTCAGACTAAAAGTCTTCAGTTCAATCACCACTAAAAAAAGAAAAAAAAAATTAAATCAAATTAAATTAAACCCAACTAAGAAGGAAACAAACATTTGGAAACAATCCTAGGCAAATCGGAATCAATCTTAGACAACAGTAAGAAATTCTTATCACTTTTCTTCAGTACAATATTGTGGTCATACAGCAGGTCCTCAACAGGGGGGTGTGGTGGGTGCTGGGGATGGAACACAAGGACTTAAGTGCTCTACCACTGAGCTAAATCCCCAACCCCAAGGTCCTTAACTTTTTTGTTTTTTTTTTTTTTTTTTGGTGCTGGGGATCGAACTCAGGTCCTTGTGCTTGCAAGGCAAGCACTTTAACCACTGAGCTAAATCCCCAGCCCAAACTTTTAAAGATATATTTTGAAGTATTTAATGATAAAACAACAAGAAATCCATTAACTTTATATTCAGATAATTCCAAGAAAAAAAGAAAAATGATGCAAACGATTAATTTAGAATCCACTTCTGGGGATGGTAGAGTAAGAGATTGAATTTCACCTACCTCCTTAACAATCAGAAAACTGGAAGGCTGGGGAAATGGAACCATGAGGAGCTCAGAGGGCGAGTCTCCAGGGAAGAGACCCTGCAAGGTCTGGGACACAGGGTGCAGCCTCAAAGAATTCCTGTTTAGAGGGGTCACACTGGTCTCAGACTAAAGGCGGTTCGGTAATGACACCAACAGAGCTTAAACACGGTCCTCGGAATTTAAATAACAAAGTGGATTTAACTGATTCCAAGTAGTTTAACTGCCAAAATAGTCTGAAAGCATTTAAAGGGAAGACAAAATTAAACACCCCAAAAATATAAAAATCAGAATGTTCTGTATCCAATCAAAAATTATCATGCATGTCTAGAAGGAAAATACAAATGCATTTTTCTCCCATAATTAGAAGAAAAACCAGTCATTAGGAGAAAATTTAAAGATGATGAGATTAGCAAACAGGGTTAAAACAAAGTGGGGATGGTGGTGCACTCTGGGAGGCTGAGGTAGGAGGATCACATGTTCCAGCTCAGTCTGGGCAACTTAGTGACTTAGTGAGAATTTTTCTTAAAATAAAAAATAAAAAAGTCTGGGAATATAGCTCAGTGTTAAGTCCCTGGTTTTAATTCCCAGGACTAGAAAATAATAATTTACATATTTATACATATATATATGGAGCATATGAAAAAATAACTGTAAGATAGTCAATACAACCCAAAGAGAATATATAAAAGAAAAATCACAATAAGACAAATCAAAACAAAACTGGAGATCAAAATACTCATATATTAAAATGAAGTGTCAGGCATGATGGTGCACACCTGTAATCCCAGCATTCAGGAGGCTGAGGCAGGAGGACTGCCATGAGTTCAAGGTCAACCTGAATGACAGAGCAAGACCCTGTCTGAAACAAAACATAAAATGAACCATGGGTGGGAAGCACCAGAGAAGCCAGAGAAAGACACATGACAAGCACCACTATACACAAGTCAAAAAAGCAGTTATAGTGTATAAAGTACTACCAAACTTTTTCAGCATAAGATTCTAAAATGAAAATATCCTTCACAAGTGAAGGGTGGGAAGAGTAAATTTGAGGCTTTTTAAGACACAGAAGCTACTACATATTCACCCAACAGCAGACCTCAATTACTAGCTATGTTAAAGGAAATGTTTCAGACAGAAATTTTTAAAAAAAGCATGAAACCAGGTTGACACAAAGAATAGGGACAGACCAGCACTCTTGGAGAACTGCATATCTGAACCCAACCTAGGCAACATGTCTTTAAGTGACAAATTTTTAAAAGGACTATAAATGTAGCTCAATGCACAGGCCCTATGATCAATCCCCAGAACCAAGAAAAGAAAAAAAAAAAACAAAAAACCACAGCCTTAGCATGATTTAATGAATATATTATATGCTGAAAAACTAAAGGTATTAAAGTTGAGAGACAGTAAAAATGTCCTCATTCAGTATTACTCAGCATGGGCTTGGGTAGTCCAGTTAGGATAGTAAGTTTAAAAACAAAAACACACTGTAAATAGATAAATGAAAAATTTTTTAAAGAAAAAAAGAAACAAAATGGCATGGAAGAAAATAACTCTAGATTTTGCAGGCAAAATCAAAGGGTTTATGAATTCCTTATAGAGGTTGTACCAGTCAGGGTTCTCCACAGAGAACCAAGAGACAGACCTAGACACAGGTTTACTAAAGGAACTGGGTAGTGGGACTGTGGAGGCCGGAAGTATCATTGACAGGTCACCCATAGACAGCAGTTCTGATG
>PVJO010024150.1:0-24848 GCA_004026905.1 Hystrix cristata
TAAGTCTCTAAAGAACAAGAAGGAAAAGTGAAGCCTTCATCCTGAATGATATTTCTAAGTCCTTTCTCAAGCTGAAATCTAAAAATACTGTCTGCTCACTATACTTTGCCATAAAGAAATTTGGAAAGATTATACAGAAAATAGAGTGCAAAGAAAAGTATGCATAGATACTGCCATAGTAATCTCAAATTAAATGAGGCTTTCTGAATGCTACAGTGAGTATCATCATTCCTGAAACTAGGTCTATGATAAGTTCAAATAATACTCAGCATCAGTCTCTGTCTGTCTGTCTGTCTGTCTCTCTCTCATGTGACTAACTCTTCAATAATGATCAGATAAACCAGTAAAACTTATAAAATGGAAGAAACAATAGTTAGAAAACAAGAGAAGTAAACAATGAAATCAAGGATTTGGGTTTTTATAGGGTCAGTTGTGACTTCACCCCTTTCATTTTTTATTGCATGGACTTGGGTCTTTTCTTTCCTTTTTTTGATAAGATTTGCTAGGAGTTTTTCTATTTTGTTTAGTCTTTCAAAGAACCAACTTTTTGATTCATTGATTCTTTGTATTGTTTTCTTAGTCTCAACTGCATTAATTTCAGTTCTGATCTTAATAATTTCCTCTCTCATACGAGCTTTGGGTTTGATTTGTTCTTTTTCTAGACATTTGAGCTTCTACATTAAGTTGTTTATTTGAGATCATTCTGTCTTCCTGATGTGGGAGTTCAGTGCAATAAATTTCCCTCCTGACATTGGTTTCATTGTATCCCATAGGTTCTGGTATGTTGTATTGGCATTATCATTTAACTGTATAAATTGCTTAATTTCTTCTTTAATTTCTTCTGTGACCCAACTGTTATTCAGAAGAATGTTATTTAGTTTCTATGTGTTTATGTGGGTTTTTTGGTTTCTGTTGCCCTTAAATTCCAGTTTCATTGCACTGTGGTCAGATAGTATGCATGGGATAATTTCAATTCCCTTACATTTGCTTAAGTATGCTTTATGAGTTAGTATGTGGTCTATTTTGGAAAACAACCTGTGTGCAGCCGAGAAGAACGTGTATTCTGTTGTTGTGGGGTGGAACACTCTGTAGACATCTACTAAGTCCACTTGTTCACAGATTTGATACAGTTCTGATATATCTTTGTTAATTTTTTGTCTAGTTGATCTGTGTATTTGTGACAGTAGGGTATTGAAATCTCCCATTATAATTGTATTAGTTTTTATTTGATCTTTCATGGTCCTTAACATTTGGTTTATGTAGTTAGGTGCACTAATATTTGGCACATAAATATTAATGATTGTTTTTTCTTCCTCTTGGAGTTTTCTCTTGAGTAGTATGTAATGACCTTCTTTATTGCTCTTGATCAATCTTGGTTTGAAGTTCACTTTGTCTGAGATTATGATAGCTATCCCTGCTATTTTCTGGGTTCCTGTTGCATGCAATATTCTTTTCCATCCTTTGATTTTTCAGTCTATGAATTTCCTTTTGGGTAAATTGTGTCTCTTGTATGCAGCAGATTGATGGATCTTGTTTCTTTATCCATTCTGCTAGTCTGTTTCTTTTGATTGGTGAGTTGAGGCCATTTACATTGAGGGTTACAGCTGTTATGTATTGACTTATCTTTGCCATAGATCTTTTCTGTTGTTGCTTCTGTGTTTCACCTCAGTTTAACTGCTTGCCTTACCTGGTGGGTTCTCTTTATTAGTGTTCTTGTAATTGTAGTTTCCTTTTTTCCTTTTCTAGGCTATCCTTCAAAATATTTTGTAGACATGATTTGGAGGTCATAAAGGTCTTCAGTTGTTCTTTATAATGGAAGTATCTTATTTCATTGTTGAATTTGAAAGATAGTTTGGCCAGGTACATCAATCTGGGTTGGAGATAGTTTTCTTTTAAGGCTTGAAATATTTTGCTCCAGGCTCTCATTGATTTAAGGGTTTGAGTTGAGAAGTCCACTGTGATTCTGATGAGTTTTCCTTTGTAGGTGTTTTGGTTTTTTTCTCTAACAATTTTCAGTATTCTGTTCTTTTGTTGAATTTCTGGAATCTTGATTATTATATGTCTTGGTGTAGATTTATTTTGGTCATGGGTAATTGGGGTTCTGTATGCCTAACTTATCTGTATGTCAAGTATTCTTCTCATGCTTGGGAAGTTTTTTTGTCATTACTACTGTAAACAATCTTCTTAGATCCTTTGCACTGTCCTCTGCTTTTTCATTCACTCCAGTCACTCTTTGCACCATCTTGTAGCTGTTGTAGTGATTTTTCATAGTCTCTAGCTATTTTTAAGAGATGTTTCTTTTCATTG
Organism: Hystrix cristata; assembly: GCA_004026905.1. NCBI lineage: Eukaryota > Metazoa > Chordata > Mammalia > Rodentia > Hystricidae > Hystrix > Hystrix cristata. The sequence goes on from PVJO010024150.1 coordinate 2,308, forward strand.
TCACTAATTGCTGACCTATCTTCTAGATCTGAGATTCTATTCTTCCATTTCTTTACTAACCTGAATGTTCAAATTTTCTCTCATTTTTCCAAGCTCCTCTGTTTTTCTTTATCCATGTCTACTCTGAATCCACTAAGCAGGTCTTTCATTATGTTTGTCATCCCTTTTTTAACTTGGGCAATTATTTCTAGTCTGATGTTCTCTATAGCTGCACCTGTTTTTTTTTTTTTTTTAACTTCTGCTGCTATCATTTCTGAGAGTTTGATTGTGTGTCTTCTGATTTCCTCTATGTCCTTGTCCTCTGGATTTATTCTGAGTGGGGTGGGGGCTGGGGTTGTGTTTTACTTCTGTGTCTTGTCATTTTCTTTGTACACACACACACACACACACACACACACACACACACACACACACATATATATTTCCCCATTGCAGTTTGTTTTCCATATTGATTTTATATTTTGTTTGTGGGAGGTTACGTTAAGACAAGTATCGATGCTTTTCAAGGAAAAGTCTGTCCTTACAGTGTCTTCTAGGTATATGCAGGTCTTGGCTCTTTTATCCTTTATATCTCCAGAGCTTTCCTCAGTGACATGGGTATGATCGACTCTGCTTGGTTTTGGTGAAGGTCCAAGGCTCCCAGCAAGCCACCCATCCATGATGGAGTCACTGGCGGCCTGGGTGCCCCACTTTGGTCTGGAGGAGGGGGCCCTCACAGGCCCAAGGCTCCCCAGCAAGCTGCTGAGCCATGATGGAGTCGCCAGTGGTCTCAAAAATACTAGATTCTGTTGTGTCATTTCTTTTGAAAAGTTTGAGGATAAAATAGCTGTTATATAGAATACAATGAAAAAAATGTAGGAAGTGTGAGTAACTTTTTGTAAAACCAAAGTTATGTTAGTAAAACCTGTACTTAATGACTCAGCTGTGGATATTTTTAGTCATCGAAAGTAAAATTATTGATGCTGATTTTTTTTAATTGAAATTATACAAAAAGGAAGGAGAATAAGTGTCATTTGGTGGGAATGAGGTTGAAAATATGAGACCTCAATGCGTGTTTCCAATAGTGAAACATGAATAGAGACTATATAATTTTAAAAAGTGTTTTTTTTTCCTCTGTGTTGCTGAACATGGAATATGAGAGCAACACGATCTGACACTGAGTTCCACCTTGGCCCTGTAAAAGTTCAAAACCAAGAAAATGTTTTATAATAGTTACCAGTTTTTCCTATAACTATTTAAAAACCTAGTAGCTTAAAATAATATTACATGTTGGTCATCTTGCATAGTTTTTGTGGATTAGGAAGAAAAGAGTGGTTTAAACATATGGATTGGGATTCTCATAAGGTAAGAGAATGTTAGCCAGAATGTTAGTACAGTCACTAAGGCTTTACCGATGTCCAAGGATTGAGCTCCAAAATGAACCACTTACCTACGTGGAAAGTAGGTTCTGAGTGATGAAAGGAGGCCTCGGTTTCTCCCACATCAAACTCTCCATAGGGCAGTTTAGGCCACAAATTATGGCAGTGCCTTTTTCCAGAGTGAGTAATTCAAGATTCTGCCATAGTAAAAGATCTTCCTAGTATCGACTTGTTATTCTGACATTATTCTTTGTTTACTGGTACTAAAACTACTAATCTGAGCACTTGATCTGGGAGAGAAAGCCAGAGGAGAAGTGATGGAAGCCACGTGTCAGCCTACCACAAGCACACTGTGAGTGTTCCACATGAAGCAAATCCTAGAATGAGTCCCGACATGTCTGACACAGAACTACACAGGCCAAGACTACCAGTTTAAAAAGAACATGTTTTATAATTATCCATTTGAATGGAACCAAACCTCTGTGACCTTTTCCTCCTAAAATGCTGATGCATATTTAATTGCTTCATTTATTTACTGTGTTACTATTAAAGGAAATCTTGAGTTACCTAAGGACAAGATAAATGTTTTGTTAGAATATTCCCTGTCAGCTCTTCTGCATCACTACCAGGGTGCAAGCAGGATTTATTGGAGTTGGCTGTTTTGTATTGTCTTTAAAAGAACTGTAAAACTGCCAGTACTAAGTAAAGTGTAGAAAAAAGCTAACGTAACAAAAAGAAAAAAAAAATGGAAAAACCAAGAAATAGTGACCAAAATGAATATTTTTAGAAAGAATCCTTCATACTAGAACATTGATATTTCAGGTATTTTGGAAATTAATACACCCACTTGATAATAGTTGGAAGCCGATATCTTAAAGCAGAAGTCTTTTCTCCTGAATATTTATATTTTATCAGATTGATGTAGCTTGCATCTCACGGTAAAAAGGAAATAGAATTTTAATAAAAGCTGAATTGTGTGACTAATATTGCTGAATTGTGGCGCATAAAAAACCTTCATGCAGGAAATGAAAGAGGGAAAAATAACAGATCCCAACTTTTCAGTAAGGGAGTGAAATGTAAAATGATTATAGAAAATAGATCATTTTCAAATTAGTATTCTGCACTTCAGGGGAAGAGCATATTTTTCCCTTGCATAAATTATTTGGAAACACATTTCAAAAACCCAATCTTAATCTCAGCAATGAACATTCAAAAAGTATGTTAATATCTTCAAGGGAATGAAATATAGAGTATTAGGAAAGCAGACTCCAGTGACACAGTAATTATAGCTTCATCAACATTTTCTGCAATGCTTGACTCTGAAACTCTGTTTTCCTATCTACTAGCCTTGTCATTGGCAGAATTTAGTGTCTATCTCAAGTTTTGGTCACAAAGTTGACCTGTGCTTATCAAGTGAACACTTTTATACATATATGACAATCTAACTTCTTAAAAAATGTGTGTGTGTGTTTGTGTGTGTGTGTGTGTGTACCAGATTCTCTTAAGTTTCAGTTCATTTCCCGTGACTTAGACATGAGAATGCCAAAGAATTACTGAATTTTTGAATTGAAATTTGAAACACAAGCCATGTCATGAACAAGAAATAGTATGTAAATACTCAAGAAGCACTAATCTTGCAATCAGGAGTCCTAGCTACTTATTCACAGGGTTGCTTTTATCAAGTTACTGTTAATCTTCTCTTTCCCTCTCCTTCCTTCTCTCTCTGTTTCTCTCCCCCATCTGTACAATGGGAGCACTAAACTTGATGACCTCTAGGATTTCTGTAGTCCTTAACACTGTTGAAGTTTGAATAGAGTCAGGGCGAAGACCAAATCTAGAGCATAGATCTCTTGAACACGTTGGCATCTTTACAAATATCAGATATATGATTGTGAATGAGAACATATAATTGATTCATATATATTTTTAGGCACATGAGGCGCATTACAGTGTGGAAGGAAATCAGTGCTTGTTTGTGGCATCTCCCTCTGTCATCAAGAAACCACTAATAATGCGACAGATATCTAACTGAAATCTGTGTATTTTTATGTCTCCATAACTATGTGCTTATTGTGCTTCTTTGTTTTTTCCCTTTTTGGTATTTTTCTGGGGTTTGAACCCAGAGCCCAGTGCACAGTAGGCAAGTATTCTACCAACAAGCTACATCCCTAGTCCTTGGCTTAACTTCTTAAAATGACCAAATCTATAACGTGTAGAAGTATATAGTATTCTAAACAGAATCTATCAGCTTCTGGTAGCTACTTTTCAGGAATATCCCCCCTGGAACAAGATGGAGAGCACTTCTGGAAATCAGAGTGTTTGACCTGAATATGGCAGGGCTTAGTGTAGTGATTGTCTTGTGAGTTTCTAGTCAGTTATTTGCAGGATTGTTTTATAAATATAGCTTGGCTCTTCGACCTCCAGCCTGAAGTTTTATTTTTCTGGGTAATCCATTAAAAACGTATCACCATAACCATCACTTAATTTATGTAGTTTTTCCACTTGTAGAAAAAATTTCTCATATGGTGATATTTTCTGCCACAAAGAAATAAACAAGAAAGCATCCAGTTTGCAATTAGATAGGTCTGGATTGAAATCTTATTTCTGCACTACTTATCTAAGGTGATACTGGGAAAATTATTTGGTATCTCTGAAGTGTAGTTTCATATGTATTCCATGTATGCAAAATTGCATGACTTTATAGAATAGAGATACTGATATTCTTAGCACAGGTAGATGCATTAAAATGCTAAACAAATTTACCCTTTTATAAGCATTTCTGCCATTTTCCATCCAATTACAATAAAAGTATCTCAGGTGGTAATTTTAGGACTAATCTCACCACTAGGCAAAGTTGATAAATGAATTATATTGGATGGAACATAATCAAGGAATATATGTTATTTTGTTTAGTGATTGCTGCAAGACTTTCATTCTTTACCACTGAGAGAATGTGCATTTAGCCGAGCACTGAAGGAATGTATTTCCGTAATGCGCAGAGGTTTAATACTGTGAACTGCTGCTGAAGTGACTTCTAGGAGACCCAGATGTTTGGTGCTATTTTTATGTAGTTAGAAAGGAAATATCTCCTTTTATTGGAAATTGTTGGCATGGTATTTTCTTACTTGGTGGTCAACCAGGTAGGAGTCTCATATTTATGAATGAAAGTCAGCGAATCTCAATGCCTAGTATAGTCTGCAGTAGGTATCAAGAAGTATTTGAAGCTAACATTGGCATAGCACACCTGTGGGTGCTCATTCATATAAACTGATCAAGTATAATTTAGCCCTTAGTGTGTATGAATGCTTGTATTATTGTGTTGTGGGTATTATTGCTGCCATGAGTTCTTTATGGTTAGATGCTCCCTACTTGTTTACCTAACATAACTCCTGGCTTTCATGTTATAAAATCATCAGTGTGATGCAAGGGGGTCCCTGCCTATGCGGACTCATTCTTCCAATGTTCTCTCTTTTTCATTCCAATTCCCTAATTTCAGTCCACCTTCAATGAGTTCTGATTGCTTGAAAATATACTACTAAGACCTGTTCCTTCTCAAAGTGTCTTTTACAGTTAGCATCAATAGGCTGTTGTCTTAGTTTCTTGCAAAAGTAAACACTAAGGAATGAACGAAAGAAATGTTGATTGTTTTGGAAGTGACCTGAGGAAACCCCAGCAAGAAAATGGCACAGCAGGGAAAGATACAGTAAAGGATGCATCATCGGGCGGTAACCCTGTGGGTGACTAGAGTGTATTCCCGCTGAGGAGCTCTGGGAAATGGTATCGAGCATACACTTCGGAGTGACCCCATACCTCTTCACAGGAGAGTGAAGCTGGCCCTCAGTCTGGTTTAAAACTGATTGATCCCAGGTGCAGCAGTTACCAGACTCTTCCTGGACTTCCGAAGGTGAGACCAAAGAGACTGTTAGAGCGTCTTCAGGTACAATCCAGACACTTACTATAATGGTGAGAGCCACAGAGGTGTGAACAGAGAGCCAGAACGTCTGCCGTAATTACCTTTAGCATTTAACCCTTATGCAACTTAGGAATTGGAAATAACTTTAGAAATTGGTTTCCAGTTTATGACTGAGCAAGTTGTTGACAGCATTTTAGATCAAGCAGTCTTCCTCAGGTGGGCTGTTATGTATTAACATCACGTGCACGTGCAGTCATCAGCAGGTACCCCAAAGAGCACTAAGACCAATGGTGAAATTTTTCTCTGAAATCTCCAATTTTATAGCAGAAAAATTGTCACTTGATTAGAATAAGTAGCTTGCTTAGTGCTCTCCAGCTGAGGAAAGGGTAATTTCTATGTATATGGATTCTTAAGTGGATAGGATCCAGTTGGAGAAGGAAAGTAAGACACAGAGTGTGGGGGACGTTTTCAAACAACACACCACCTCTTGGGTTTTCCCTTCTGGCAACTTGCCATATTCCCTGTCTCTTCTACAGACAAGTGCTTTTGGTATTATCCCTGGGGCTCAAAACATGTGATGAGCTTGGGGTCTCTAAATATGCAAGAAGTGATTCAGGGCCATCAGGATAGAGCAAGCATCCAAAAATGACTGGAAAAAATTAAGATTAAGCAATAACTGAAAGAAAAATGAAAGATCATCTCAGTATTAGAAAAACTAAAAGGTAAAATTAATGCTAAAAATGAAAGAAAAATTTAAACTTTCTTTTCAGTTTGCAAAGAAACCACATTAAGTAATTTTATCAAGTATCAACATTTATTAAAAAAAAAAAAAAACCCAACTAGCTGGATGTGGTGGCCCAGGCCTGTAATCCCATCATTCTGTGAGGCTGAGAGAATAGGAAGGTAAGCCTTGGGTGGGCAACTGGATGATTTAATGAGACCTTGTCTTGAAAAAAAAAAAAAATAGCTAGAGACTTAGCACGGTGCAAAGGCCTGTGTTTAATTTTCAATAACATGCATATGTGTGTGTGTGTGTGTACATATATAATCTACCAAGAAAGTGATGTGGATGAATATGGTTCATAGTAAGATCACAATTACAAGGCTGATTATATTTTTGTTACACCTGAAATTTTGCTGGCAATGAACTATATTAGTTTAACCAACTTTACACAAATACTTTTTCAGACCTTTCTACCTCTAAAACGGAATTTCATGTTCTGAATCTTCTCACCAAAAATAGGACATTATTTATCAGATTTTTTTTGACTAATAATATATTCTGAAGTAGCAGGGAGTGATGGATGGCATCCCACGTTCACCACAGGCTACACAAATACAAATTCTCATAAGACAACAGCATTATTGCATTGCAAAATAAATGTATTCTCAAGTAGCTGCAGTTATCCTTGAGAATACAAACACAGGCAGGGGCATATTTGTTGATGAAATAGGGTGGAGCAATGGATTTCATAAAATAAAATGTGAAAGCATTTTATATTTTATATTATTTATTTTTAAAATTTATTTTAAACCAAGAATATGTATTGGTACATTGTACATATAATGATCACATTCATAACATTGATTTTGTGCCGGTACATGATGCATCTTGGTTCTCCCCCCTCTTCCCCACCCCTCCCTTCTGTTCCCTCCGTCCCTATTTACAACATGTTTATTCATATTTTTCCATGATTTCCTATTGCCTCTTCTTTCCTTTTTTCCCTTCCTACTTTCCCCCCTTCTCTCTATCTAGTACTCCTCTCCTTTGTATATTATCTTCCTTTTATATAATATCTATTACACCTCTTTGTCCTTATTTACAGTTATGGTTTCTCATATCAGAGAAACAATTCGTTGTATACTGATGAGTGTCTGATTTATTTCACTTAATAGTATGTTCTCAAGGAACATCTATTTACATACAAATGATTCTCGTTTATCCTTTTTATGGCAGTGTAGTACTCCATTGTGTAGAATAACCACATTTTCTTTAGCCATTCATTAGTTGTTGGGCATTTAGGTTGTTTCCAAGTCTTAGCTATTACAAATTGTGTTGCTATGAACATGGTTGTGCATACATCCCTGTGGTATGACGATTTTAATTCTTCTGGGAAGATCCCCAGTAGGGGAATAGCTGGGTCAAATGGAACCTCTAGTTGTAGTTTTTTGAGGAATCTCCATATTGATTTCCACAGTGGCTGAACCAGTCTACATTCCCACCAACAGTGGAGGAGGGTTCCTTTTTCCCCGCAGCCCTGCCAGCATTTGTTATCAGTTGATTTTTTTATAAACGCAGTTCTTTCTGGAGTGAGATGGAATCTTACCGTTGTTTTGATTTGCATCTCTCGAATGACTGGTGTTTTAGTTACTTTTCTCTCGTTGTTGGGTCAGGATACTCGACACCCAAAGTTAGGGGAAGAAAGTTTTATTAGCTCACAATCTGCAGAGGTTTCAGTCTATAGTCCGCTGGGTCCCAGGCAGGGCAGCATGGCAGAGGCAAAGGCAGGGCAGGCCCGCGTGTCAGACCAGCTGCTGCAAAGTAAAGTCAGGAAAATGCAAGGAATGTATGCAAATAAGCAATGCAAACAAGCAGCTAATTAGCCTCTTCCTGTATCTTTTATCTAGGCTACCTGCCCCCAGGGCGGCACGCACTCCCACCCCCAATCTCAGTCTCACATCCTTGATCCCAGCAGAACCATGCCAAACTGATCAATGGATCAATTTAGCAATCACACACTCTAGATCCAGCTACCTCTTACCACATGAGGCTTTGGGGGGACATCTAGACACAAACCATAACAACTGGTGATGTTGAACACTTTTTCATATATTTATTTGCCATTTTTATTTCTTTATCTGAGCAATGTTTATTCATTTCAGTTTCCCATTTTTGAATTGGGCCTTTAAATTTGGGAGGTTTGCTTTTATATATTCAAAAAAATTTTATATTAAATAAAAGACTAGAGATCCTACTTTAAACAGAAGTCATATCATTTTAATATCAGTCTGATTATTTATGAGAATTAAGAAACTTACTGTGAAATATAATATTTTAGAGAAACAGGAAACTCGTTAATGAGGAATTGGGCATTTCCTGTTGGAATCCCATTGCTTTCTCTTCCCAGAGGGAATCGAAGTGGAGATTATACTAGAGAAGTGACTTCGACAGTTCATTTGGAAAGAAGTAATGTTTAAGTATTAATTAAATAGAGGTGAAGGATACATGGAATTAGTTTGACTCGTTAAACTGATCATTTCAAAAATTAGAAATCTTTCCTCTCTAATACAGAACTTGTAAAATTATAAATAATTCTGAATAATTAAACCTACTTAAGGTCAGTCAGTTGTGACTTAGATAAATTAAGAAAGTTACTCAGTTTGTATAAACTGTGTAAATTAGCTTTGGGATCCAAACTTGGGCAGCGAGTTTCATTTTATTTTAATGGTGCCAAGATACCTTTGAAGCTCATATTTTGTGCATCAGGTATATCCTAGAGACTGGAAATACAAAATGATAATAATAAGGTACTATATTATAAACAAAGCAAATATGTATTAATAATGGTGTGACATGGACTTTAAATAATCATCATTTCATCAATTCTCATAAACTCTTTGTGATAGGTGATACTTTGTTTTTGTTTTGGCTTGGTGCATTAACTGAGTGACAGAAAATTAAGGGGAGGGGGTCATAGCCAAAGCATGCTACTACTATATAAGGAACTTGCTTTAAACCTCCTTTGTCCCTTCTCTAAATCAGAATATAGATATCCAGAAACACTCCAAGATGTCTCATCCCCTTCCCCAAAATAAAACCTGTCAAAGTGCATTTCCAATGTTAAGTCAGCAGTTATTGACCTACAAAAGATATCTGTTACATTTCACAGCATTGGTGTTGATTATTTTTTAGTCTTTTTCTCGTTTCCTTTCTCAGACTAGCACACCTCTCTGGACTCCACTGCCTTGTAGGACAGCTGGACCCTCTTGTCTAGTCTATTACCACTGTGATATTTACTTCTCTGACTTCTTTAAAGACTTCTCTGCTGCCTTTCCAGTTAACCTTGACACTGTCTGACAGATCACCTTTATGCTGTGTCTTTTCAATGAACAATTGTCCATGTCCAACTATCTTCTCATGTTTTTGACTCCAGCTCTGTCTACTTCAGAATTTTGGAATAATTTCTCCAGCTGTCTATTGGATACAATCATTGAAAGCTTGATGGGTTTAAACTCAGTCTTCTATTTCCATAAACTTGCTGTTATACTCATTCAACTCTGAGATTCTTTGAGTTCCTACTTGCCTATTCCTGCCTTTTCATAGTCCTCCATATTGTACTTCATTATTTAATCCTGGTCCATTCATTTGTTCTTTACAATTTGTGTATGTTTGTGTATGAGGTACGTTTCCAGTTGCTGGAGATACAACAAGAGACATAATTAAGTACTGCCCTCATAAAGCTTATATTCTCATTGAGGAGTTGAGGAGGAGGAGATAATAAATCTATGAAGAGATAAATAACATGCTCTTTTACTAGGGATAGTCATTTTCAAGAAAATCTAAGCCAGGTATATGGCTAAGAAGGGAAAGCGTGTAATATTTTGTTTGAAAAGTACATTGGGTGAAATTTTCACTTGAGGAAACTGTCTTGCTGTGCAGTGTCCTCAGGCTCTCCGGACTTATGGAAACCTTCTGGAAGGAGGTGATATTTTATCACTATTTTGAATGGGGAAGTGATAGAATTAATAATGAGTTGGAGAAGGAGCAAGATAGGCAGTGGGAAGAGGAAGTGTAAAGATCCTGAAAAATGAACAAGTTGGGACTTCTTTTAGTTACACTCACTGTAGGATTTGCTCCTTGAAATTGTTCTCTCCCCTGGCCCTTGTCTTACAAGATAAATTCTGATTTTCTTCCTCTAAACCCAATATAGACTATGCAGTCCGAGTTCCTGGATTAAACCTTGCACTGCTTAATCCTTCCGAGGATTCCAGTGAGCCGTCTTCCCTAGACTTATGTGGCAAGGTGGCCCTGAATGACTTGCCACCAACAGTGGGTGGAGGCACAAATACCTTATGACACATTATCTTCTTCTTGATCTTTTGCTGAAGTTCTCTTTCTAACAATTCCCTGTGGCTACCTTTATGCTCCATCACAGCAGTTCGTGTTTCTGCACCTCTAATACCTTCCCTTCTGCCTGTAATAACTTCCATCTGATTAACATTTGTTCATTCTTTGAACTTCGGCACAAATTTCAGCTACACAGAATGACCTTCTCAAGTCCAGATTGAATACCTGAAGACACCTTGTTTATTCGTCTTTCAATTCTCTATGCCATTTGTACTTCTAAGATTCAGGTAGGGAGACATTAGTTCGCTGCTTAAAATACTTTGTGCGTCTCCCTTATTTGTAATATAAAAAGTCTAATTTCCTTAACATGACATTGCCTGTACTTCACACCTCCTTATATTGCACCATTATTTTCCATAAAAGAGGCACATTCAAGTGTGTGCTTAAAGTTTTCTGAAATAAGCCAGCACCTATTCAGAAAGTTTCTAGTGCTCCTGCAAGAACTCATCGCTGATTAGTCTGTGTAATCATCTGTTGTTTTATAGCCACCTGCGCCTCCTCCAAGCATAGAAATGACTTTCTCGGCACCTCGTTTCACAGTGTGGGCACTTCTATCAAAACACCTAATATCAATAGTCACTGGAACTGCTGGCTTGGCAGATCAGAGGACAGGATTTTATTCTGACTTTACATACAGCTGACACCTGAGTGTTGACTGGATTAATTGAGTGATGTTAAAAGTTTGTAAAGAATTTCGAGATAAGTCTTATATTTGTATTCATAGTATTAGTGATAACAAATTGAAATAGAAAATTTTTTCTGTAAGGTTGGTTGCCTCTAAGGTTAAGTAAAATCATACTTCATGTAATCGTACAGTGAGTTAACTTGTTTTGCCCTGCTGCCTTACTGATAGGTATTCTCTGTCTCCTGAATCACTTAGAAGTATCTCTTTTTGAAACTTTTCCTTTCTACATATTGTATAAAGATCAACAAATCTTTCTTTTATTGGAAAATTCTTCTGTGATCATGAAAATTTGCTTATGCTTATCACATCTTGTCTTTCTAATTTAGGTAATTTCCAGGAGGACTGTGGGACTGTGAGAGAGTGAACATAACTTGTTGTCTGTGTCCAATCATGTTTTGAGAATAAAGAGACCTGGAGACAAAGTGCACCTAGGTGGCAGATACAAATTACACTACTGTCCTTCTGTGGCAGCTACTTCTTATGAAGAATATACTTCCAGACAGCACAAATCTTAAACACCTCCAGAAACTGAGAATTCATGTTGAAAACATAGTTTTCTCTTCATTCTTCAAAATGATGTCATTATCATTCAGGAGTGGAAAGGTGGCAACAACATTGAAGTATGGTGTAAAGTCCTTTTCATACATACTTCAACTATTAGATGCACACAACAAATAAATACAAAAAACTGTAGTGCAAGAATATCTTTGTTGACCCATAAAGTAACAATTAACTTTTAAACTATTTTAGATACCATCACCAACACTTTTTATTTTGAGCATCTTTTTAGCTGCCAGCTTTCAGAAGTGGAAATATCTGTAAATACTGCAATTATCTCCTTATTATAAAATATTACAGTTTTAATTACAGTAATTATTTCTAGTTACTTATTTTCAAATGCATGTAAAATTGTCTTTCGTAAATAAGCAATACTTTGTGATGCACAGCTAATACACCACATGGAACATAACTAAATAGGAAAAAGAGGAATATGAGCACAGTTGATTCTAGAAATAGATTGCTTTTTCATTGAATTTGCTTCCATATAGGCCTTGAGATCTCTGTAGGTTGTAGGCTTATATAAAACAAAATTTATTTATTTATTTATTTATTTATTTATTTATGCATAATAGTTTATTTTTTTATTTTTATTTTAAACCAAGAACATGTATTGGTACATTTTACATACAATGGTCACATTCATCACATTTATTTTGTACCTGTACATGATGCATCTTGGTTCTCCCCTCTCTTCCCCGCCCCTCCCCTCTGTTCCCTCCCTCCCTATTTACAGCAGGTTTATTCATAATTTTCCATATTTTCCCTTTTCTTTCCTTTGTTGCCTTTCTGCATTTCCCCGTCTTTCTTTCTAGTACTCCTCTAGTTTGTATATTGTCTTCCTTTTATATAATATCTATTATACCTCTTGTCCTTATTTACAGTTATGGTTTCTCATAAAAAATATTTCTAAGGTGGAATTCTATAATGTAAAATCTGTCATTTAAATTTCAGAATAAGAAAAATAATTCGTAGGGTATGTTTCCATTCACAGCAAGTTTCTTTAGAGGACTAAGTACCATTTTTAGTGCCATCTATTTATAGTTACTCAGTAAACACTAGAGATAAATTCTATTGGCTCTCGAGGACCCACAAAATTTTTAATATTCTTGTACGTCTCTAATATGCATGACCTTATTCCTCTAAGGAAGAAAACAGAATATTCTATTTTTGTTTTGAGTTATAGCTCTTTCTACTTTGTAAGGTTTATTGTGAAGAAGGAATCATTGGCAAAAATAGTGAACTCCTCTAAGAACAAATTGTTTATTCTTTTTGGAGGTGGTGTTTTTATTCTCTTTTTTCATTAAAAAAATATTCATTAGATTCCATTCCTATCTGTACAAATTATTTTTAACTTTCTTGCATGACCTAGGAACAGTGTAGCCTTTCTCATCTTGGCATTGAAGCAGTGATTTTCAAAGTATGTAATGTGAACAGAAATATGTGCCCCTCAAGGAGTCCAAGTATAAGGACATTATAGAAACATTACATGTTCTTCATAATACTCATTAGAATTGCCTGGATGGAACAGATGTAAAAGAGAAAATGGGGAAAATGTTGATTTTTAAAAAGGGAGCAAGTTTTCAAAAGTATTTAAGAAGGGAAATCCCAATGACTGAATCAAATAATACCTCCTACATTTAAATTAGTGTATAGGGTCTTAAAAAATGTGTTTTTAGAACAATACCATTGAATTTGGGGCAATAGATTGAACTTTCTCTTGAATCCTTCTAAGTTGTTTCAGACCAGTTGCTACCTAGCAAATGTATCCATTGGTCAAGTCAGCTGAAGGCAAATCCATTCCCACTGAAGAAAATAGAATGCCCAGTAAGTACTGGGTAGAAGGACATGTCCTTTTTAGTGGAGCTCAGTATGATCTATGGTTATGCATTCACTGCATCAGGGTTACTTTTCTTCTGTTTAATTTTTTGTTGTATGCAGTATTGAAATATGATGAGTCCTCCAAATTCCAAGCATATTGCACTTATTTTGTTTTTGATGTTGATAAGGTCGTAACAAATTGGCAAACTGACTTTTAACATTATGAGTAGCCATAAATTACTTTGAGAATATTACCAAACTATAGACACAGTAAAAGGCAAGTAAATATATGCCAGGTATAATTACAAACAAGATGAATATTTATATTTTATACATTTATTACATATGACATGTTCTAATTTTTTCATGTTTTTAAATCAACATTTGAAAAGTTAATGCATTCTTGAAACGAGGCAAGACAGCTTCCATTTAAAGGGGGCAAGACAACAAGATGGTGCAAGAAATGGCTGTGGAACATCATACAAAGAATCAACATTTGTCTACCAGTATCAGTGACGGCGCATCTTTTAGACACTGAGTGCCCAAACTGCAACCCCAAACCCACCTATTTATTGCAAAGTGCCAACGCTGCAGTTAAACTTGCATCTTTGGCTGCTGTGGCGATGCTGGGGCAACTTGACTTGCATGCCAACAGAGAGGGCTCTGCATGCCCGCCACGGCATGCATGATGTAGGTTTGCCACCATTGACCTATATGTTGGCCAAAACTACTCTGGTAGGACACCTGCCTTTAGCAGGTCTCAATTTTTATGTAGGTTGAATCAAAATGAGTTGTATTTTCCAGTCTTTTTCAGGTAGTTTTGTAAATATACTTGAATATATTTATTTTACATATAGATATGTATGTATGCTCACACATCCCCAAGTTCCAAGAATTAAATGAAACGATGTAAAGATAGATCAAAATCTACCACAATAAACACAGTACTCATTATGTTGGGTACTTCTCTAGCACTTCTTTTTTCAGAATACACAACTCTCACATATCCTTCATGAATTAGATTGTATCTTTACACTCCATTTCATCTGGGGTCCAAACAGATTGACCATGTGCCAAAGATCAAGAGCCTAGACTTTATTAGTTAAGGTTCACTAGAGGAACAGCATCAGTATAAAAATAATTATACAATAAATTCATTAGGTAGCTTAATGGGGTCAAAAGAGGAAGAATCCTGGTGGCTATCTGTGGAATCAGAGGTGGAAGAATCCAGAATTGCCATCTGTACTCTGGAGAGTGGAGAATCCAGTAGCAATTGAAAGTCGAAGACCTGAAGGCTTGCTGTGGTCATTGGTGTGACTTTGTTAGAAGGCCGAAGGGTCTCTGCTGTTAAAGGCAGTGGCAAAGACTGGAGGTCCTCCAAAAACAGAAGACTTCTTTTGTCTTTTCTTTTCTTTTTTTTCTTTCCAAATTACAATCCTACTGGTTGGTGCTACCCACAGCCTGAGTAGATCTTTCCTACTCAGTTTGTGGCCTGCATGTCCATCATCCAAAGACCTACCCAGAGGTTCATTAACCTGCTAGTCATTTCTTACTTATGTTGACACATCTTGATCAATGATCCCGTAGTTGCTTTAATGCTCATCTTTCTGAGTCTGACTGCTGTGCTATTTTTACTTCCATGTTTTATACAGATAATAATTAAAAACAACATTTTTGAAAGGTACTGGCTCAAGTTCTGGGCACTGCATTAATGACTCAGCCAGCCGGAATGTGCTACTTAGAATCTAGAGGCCAGTCTAGAGAATGGCAGGATGTTCTATGTAAGGAAACAGGCAGTGAGTATTGGAAGCAGTTGCTGGTTCAGGCCAGAGGCCCGCCAATTTCATCGTTAGGAGGGAAGAAGGTGTCATTCTTAGCTTCCAGATTTTATTCTCAATTAATGGTCTGCGCTTTCTTTGCCTAAATTGTAAGATGAAAGTTTCTCTTCCTCCTCTGTATCCATGCAGATGTGCATTTTAATAAAATATGTGTCCTAAAAATGACGTATAAATCAGATTTAAGCAACTTGAATTATATCTCTGAGAAGAGGAGGCTTCACAAATCAATTAATACAAGAATTGGACAAACTCTTCCTCTTAAAAATAAATTCTGTGTTTTTAATAGTTTTATTAAGGTATAATTTATGTGCCAGAAAGATTATTAAAAGGGTGCAATTCATAAATTTTTACCTAATTGGCAGAATTGTGTATCCATCAGCTTTATCAAATTTAGAAAATTTTCATCATCCTCCCGGTAAAGAAACCTTGACCACATTAGAGTCGCTTTCCCTTCCCGCCACTGTTCACCTGCTGCTCCACTCCTTAGACACAGACAAACATACCTCGGCTTCTAGTCTCTATGCATATGACTACTGGAGCAATTCATCTAAATGTTATTAGGCAATATACACTATTTTTTGTCTGACTTCTTTAACTTACAGTAATGTTTTTGGGACTCATGTGTATTTAGTATCTGTGTAATAATAGACTGTCAATAACTTTTGTTCATTTTTAGTTGATGGAATTCTAGATTGTATCTATTTTTAACTATGAATCTTACTATTATGCAAATATTTTTGTTTACTGGATTTTAATTATATATATTTTCAACTTTCTTAGGTAGTATAGGATACCACTTAGGAGTGGAATTATTCAGTGAATGCGGTATCTCTCTTTAGCTTTTGAGAAATTACAATCCATTTTAAAAATGTGTGTACCATTATATATTCTCCCTAGCAATATATGAGTATTCCAGTTTCTCCCTGTCCTTGGCTCTTTTTTTCCATAAGGCCATGTGAGTCAACAAATAATGATACTGGGCATCTCTGCCTCCTTCTGTGAATAAAATATTACTAGAATATAGTTACATCATTTATTTATTCTACTATCTGTGGAAGTTTTCACAATATAATAGCAGACTTTCATCACAGGTAGAGCATGTCTCACGAAGTCTAAAACCTTTATAAGTGACCACTTATAAAAACAATTTAACCAATCCTGTTTTATCAGATCAAAAATTCACATACTTAATCATGTTTTATTACAAGTGACCTTCCATATATCAGGTGCTTAGTGAGAATTAAATGTGTTTCTCATTGCATACAGCGGGGATGATCGAAATGATTTTGTTTGAATACACCTGTGAACCTGTGATTGTTGTTAAGCTTCTATTTACTCTTTTGGTCACATTCATTCAACATGTTTAGGAAATATTTATTCAGTATAGTCAACAAAGTCTTACCGTGCACCAGAGACTGGGTAAGACTCCCAGATAATGCACTGAAGACAGACAAGGCATCTCCCCAAACAGAGCTTACAATTTATGGAAAGACTACACCTCACCCGAAGTTGTGGGGTTTGGGGGCTCAGGGGAAGAACAGGTTTCCCTGGAGAAAGCTGTGACATGAGTGACAAGTGACAAGGTTAATGTAAGACATTTTTAGGACAATATTTCCCAGTGTGTAAGAATATTTCTTAGTGTTTGGAGAGAGAATAGAAAACAATGATAAAATATCTTTGGGTGTGAACAACAGACTTCCCTTTCCATGTTGTTTCTCAGTGTCTAATATGTGAAACATACATTGAAGATTTCAGGCAAGATTTCTCAGTTATCTGTCACATCTCTTAGTTTGATGGTGCATCTTACAAAAGTCAGTGTTCTGTGAAGCATTTTTCTGGAGGGAAAAGGAAAACAATTTAGGACTTCATTGGTCAAAAATTGAGTTGAAGATGAAAAGATTCATGAAAGCTCCTGGAACCAATATGAGATCACATACTCAACACTTTTCAGTCCCTAGTACAGGCTGACCTTTTAGATCTTGAAATTTTCCCTTATATAGCTGTGAGGCCTGTAAATTAGTTATGGTAATGCCTTATTCAAAGGGTCTTTGAAGTTTGGTTTTCCTTTATTAAATACCTATCTTTCATGTTTGTCTTTTTAAAGCAGGTTAAGATCATGAAGAAGAAAGTTCAAGGAAAGATAATAGATTATTCTTCCTTGGGCTCTAACACTTTTGAAAGGATTATTTCTTACCTTTTTTGTTAAGTTGACTTAGATATTTTTCAAAGTGAAGTGTTTTGGTTCTCAAAGGCTATGAGAATCTTCTGATCTCCTTTTACTTCTTTCTAACATGTTCCCTCCTTGACCAATGTATGTTTGCATAACAGTCTCAGAAATATTATCATAATCCCTGTGCTAAAGTCTTACTGTATTTTCTTCACAAAAGACAAAAATAAGCACTCAGAAGGTTCGCCTCAGCAGCATTGATGGCTTGGCCATGCTTATAGCAAACAATGTATGAGATCACTTCAAACTTTTCTCTGTAGAGTCTTTTACAGTTCTAGGGTGTAAAAAATTTCAAGCTCAGTTATACACACTGCCAGTTGCTGACTGTATACTTTACATGAATCACTCTGTAACTCAGATCCTTCATCTATATAATCAATATAGTTAATAAAATCTCAGCTGTTATATTGTGTGTAGACTGTTGGCATGCAGTAAATCTAATTATCAACACATAACATTGTTCTTTTTTTTTTTTTTTTTTTGGGCGGTGCTGGGGATCGAACTCAGGACCTTGGGCTTGCTAGGCAAGCACTCTACCACTTGAGCTAAATCCCCAGTCCCCATATAACATTGTTCTAACCAGTGCGAAAACATCTGTTATAAAATGGAAGTAAAAAAGATTAAGATGTGATATATACATGTACCAACTTCCCATGATGGCTATATTCTTTATGTATTGAAGAAATGTACTAATAAAAATAATAAAATCTGAAAATCAAAAAAAAAGAGATGGCATTAATGAAAATAATAATAGCACCCTGAAGATAGATTTAAGTGCCTTATTTTTGTGAGAGTTACCACATGGACAATTCAGTGAATGCAAAGCATTTGATGGATATGGGCAGCAGAATATTACTGTGATCATGAAAGAAAAAATGGAGGAGTTAAACTCATAAATGAGTAAGTCTACACCTGGAAAATGTCTTCAACATTTAGAAGAATTTTCTGTGGGTCTTTTGAGTGTCAGTGTTCCCAGGCTTGTCCAGTAAGCACTTCTATAAATGTATATGCAATTATAAATGTATTTTGATATAGCCAGAAGGGATTAATGTTATGGTGGGTAACAGAATGTTATTCATATCATACTGAAATATTGTATGGTGCATATAATTTAAAAAAATACTCAAAGAAATATGAGAAAGATCTTTGTTTGGATCTGTGGTAATTAGGGTGGAGTTTCAACGTGGCTGACTTTGGGGTTGGACTGAGGGATTGCGGGAGTCTACCCCTGGTGTCTGGTTGGGTCATGACGGGATGGCTCTGGGGTCAATGTCTAATCCTTTGCTCCTTCCTTCCTGGCATTTTTCCCTTGCTCTGCTTCCCAGCCATCATGACCTAAGCAGCTTTATTCTGCCGTGCCTTTCATCATGATTTCTGTCTTCAATCCAGTTGACCATGGACTGCATCCTCTACTACCTTGAGCCAAATAAACATCTTGTCTTTTAAATTGTTGGTGTCAGATATTGTGTCCCAATATTGGGAAATCTGACTAATACAGGACCTAAAATACTGTGCTTATAAGTCTATGAAATGAAAAATGTGAATAAGTCTTATGGATTAAAATGAGTTTAAGAGTAAAATAAGAGTTAATATTGTAATAAAGAGCTATTTCTGACAAAACAGTCTATAATTATAACCAGCCAGAAATAGATATAAAATGTGTACAAAAATGGAAAGTATTGTCCTATTCAAATTTGGACTTGATTATCACTACTAGATTCAATTGTAGTTACTCCTCTTTTGTGAATAATAATAACTGTTTATTAAAGAAAAGTAATAGCAATAGTTGATAAAAGAATCTAGACATCAAGGACAGTGAAGTAGATTGGAAAATCACCTACAAAATATGTGTATCTGGAGATATCATTAAAATATTGCTTCTTGCATATTTTTGTTTCAACACTGCCATACTTAAGAATCTACCAGGAATATATTTCTCCACACTTAGCAGCAGTGTAAACTGGAGGTTTTAAATTGACCAGTACTGGTAATTATACATTGGAAGCTATCTCAATTTGCATGTAACCACTCAGTAGGATATTATTTGACCATTGGAAAAAAAAAAAAGAGAATGGAGAAGCTTTCTATGACCTGATCTGATTACCAGCATTATGTGGTGGTAAGAATAGTCACAGTGCCTTATCCTTTACTTAACAGATATAAAAGCATAAAGTTCTTTCTTTTACATTATATCTGTATCTGCCTGTTCTTCTGTCTGCTATGTATCTGTCTACACATTTTGGCAAAAGAGAAACAGAAGAATAAGCTGATGCTAAAAATCAGCTATCTGTGTAGAAGCAATGAAAATAGGGTATAGTTGAAAAAAACAAGAATGTGTCCTGTCTGAAGATCCCTGTGTGCAGTTTGACATTTGAGTTATGAAAATATCCTGTGTAGTAAAAAACAAAATTAAATGTAAATTCAGCAAAATAATTTGAATCAAACTGATGCTTAAAAGGTTCAAATTAATTACTACCACACAAAAAAATAGTTTTACTTGATTAATGTACTTCCTAATTAACATATTAATTAATTTACTAGTTAATTGATATTTTTAATTCAGGCAACATTATACATGGCGTACATGCTTAGAAAGATATATTTTGAAGTCCAAATCTACTGCAAAAATATCATTAACTTTTCTTGGTAGGTTTAAATTTTGATGGTGTGATAATTCTGATACTAATTTGTACATGTACTGTTGAAAAGAACATGTAAGTTGTTTTAATTAACATTGTTTAGAGAAAGGGGTCTCCAAATAAGGAGTGGATACAGTGTAGGAGAATGTTGTAGTACTGAATTTTATTTAGCAGTATCATTATAACTGTATTTTGTGTACTTGCGTACATACACATACACACACACATGCATGCACACACACTCTTAATATGTATACTCCGGCATATAGTCATCTATCTTGGAAGGATTAGACAAATACACATTCTACTGTTTCCAATATTATTTTTTCTTCTTGGTTGAAGGGTACCGTGAGGCTTGTTTGTGCATCTACTGCCCAAATCTTGATTAACACATCCTGATCATACATTGAAACTTAAATAGTTGATTTTATGTCTGAAAAATGTAAAAGCCAACTGGATTATGCCAGAAAGCAAAAGAGTGCTTAATAATTAAAAAGAAAAGTTGAAAAGGGCATAAATACTGTGTTTAGTGGAATTTAATGATCGCATTTGAGATATGTGGCATCAATAAGTAAAATAGAGAATATCATATTAAATTAAAATAAAATGAGTCGACAGTGACAGAAGATAGCAAGAAGAAAAAGAGAGAAAAAGAGAGAAAAGGCTCTTTTTTAATAGAATGATAACTTTTAATCACCCTCCATTCACCTTGTTGATAAGAGAGAGAGTTCCACTCTAGGATTATAGCAATAAAACAACACAACACCTGACTCTGGACAGTTGAAATCGGCGGCTGTTTACACTCACACACAAGCACATATCACGGGCCAACATACAGCCTGGGCAGAAGGGCACCACACCCTGCACACGGTCATTCATACGGAACAGAGGAAATAACCAGGGCCCGTGGAACCGAGGTTTATAGAATCAAGTGTTGCGGGAGCTCCGGATACCCTCAGAGGGTGTGACTGGCTTGTTTAAATAACTCTGCAAGATTTCAGGGAACTGAATCCCACTACACAGTGATAAACAGGAACAGTCCCTCTTGCATTTGATAAGGAGTGCAGTTTGGAGAGTTGATATTATCTGCAGGTGCTGAACAAGGAGGGCAAGTGTTATTTTTAGGAAAAGGGTCTCTAGGCAGGGAGAGAAGGGAATAAGGGCCTCATTAGGTTTTCTGGCTAATCCTGAGGAGGAGGAGTTCAAACTCTACTACAGAAAATCCCTCGGGAACAGTCACAGGGACAAGGGTAAAGAGAGAGGAAAGCCAGATATGGAAAAGCACCAGGTAGCACACATGGCCTTGGGACTTATCAGAGAGAGAGCTAACAGGCAGAGCACAGAGAAAGCCAAGTGCACAAAACCGAGAGGCCAAGATAGCTGTCCTTCCCCACCTCCAACAGAATGCAGGGGAGATGGGGAGGAGGGTTGCCCAACTTTGGAGAAGTCTCTTATTCAGTCTATACAGATATATACTCACACCTGTGCCCTTGTATATATACGTATGTGTGTATTTGCCCTCGGGTCATTGTATTACTGCAGTAGATACACACAGATCCCCTTACTAACTCTAAGCTGACCATGGATAAAGCTCCTCCTAAGCTGCTCACCCCAGAGATAAGTAAGGCCCTATCAAGGACAAACAAGCAAATGGGGAGAAAGAAGCCCAACAAAAGCTCACCACAAGAAGTGCACACGTAGGCAAGGGTACCCAGTTTAATCTGAGGGTAGCCCAGAGAGCTGATTAGGTTGTGGCACGTTCCCAGCAGGGCGAAGGGCTCCTAACACCCAATAAAAGATGCCAAAGAGAAAGGCCTGGGGGAGTCCATCTTTCCTCAACCCTCTGTCCTCTCTTCAGGGCAGTTTTCTATCTTCTGCTTTTTTCCTCCTTACAAATAAAGTATCTTTCTTTCTTAATCTCCATCCTTCTAATTCATTATTAGTGCCGAGTTCACCGTCTCACTGAGCTGCTCATCCCAGGGGAGCAGCGGTGCTCACCCCCAGATGTCACATCGTTAGGTCATGGAAGGCCCCTCGTATTTATGTTCGTGAGCCAACATAGAATTCTAACCTTACTTCTAGGCCTTCTGTCACCTGATACGTATGGCTAAGATGATAATCTAGAAAACATATGTTTATTTCCTAATATAATTTAGTAAGGATCATAATTATAAAGAGATGTTAAGATCATCGGGTGAAAATATTAAAAGGATTTTCATGTTTTCAAAGGCTCATCACACATATTATTCATAAAAATACAAAGGTAGAATACTTGGTTTACAGTGGAAAAATCATAAGTAGCAATCTTAATCCTGTGGCTAACCTTGCCATTACTTATGGTGTAAAGCCTGATTGTGTGTGTGTGTGTGTGTGT
>PVJO010024151.1:0-24794 GCA_004026905.1 Hystrix cristata
ACATTCCAGGGTGGGTTGGATCCGGAGATCTTGGTCGCCCACCTGGGTGACCTAGACTTTAACAGATGTAATCTTCAGTTCATTGTTTATCCCTCAGCCAGGGGTGTGGCTCTGGTCTTTCCATCCTTATCTTGAGACCTGACCTTCAATGGATGCGCCTCTAGCCATAGTTGTCCTGTGTATTGACTCCATTGAGGGCTCAGCCCTGTCTGACTGCCTATAATATTTCTACCTTACTTCGTTGCCTATAATAATATTAAGTATATATACAACGTTTTCATTTTCCATTCATCCATTAATGGACTCTTAGGTTGATTCCATATCTTGATTATTGTAAATAATATACCAATAAAAATAAGAGTGCACATATCTCTGACATACTAATTTCAATTTTTGGATGTACACCTAGTAGTGGGTTTGTTAGATCCTATAACAGTTTCATTTTTAACTTTTTGAGGACCCCCCTGTACAGTTTTACCCAATAGCTATCCTAATTCACATTCCCATCAACAGTGTACAAGTGTTCCCTTTACTCATAATCTGTGTCAGGTCTTGTTAGCTTCAATTTTTTTTGAGCTGATAGTAATTTGAGCTGATAACAGCCATTCTTACTGGAATGAGGTGATATTCCATTGTGACTGTAATTTCTGTTTGCCTGATTATTAGTAATGTTGAGCTCCTTTTCATTGGAGAAATGTCTATTCAGCTCTTTGCTCTTTTTTAAATCAGGTTGATTCTCTGCTATTGACTTGTTTGTGTTTTTTATGTCTTTTGGATAATAGCTCCTTGTCAGATAACTAATTTACAAATATTTTCTTCCATTTTGTAGGTTTTATCTTCATTCTATTCACTGTTTCTTTTGCTGTGCAGAAACGTTCTAGTTTGATGTGATCCCATTTGACTGTTTTTGCCTTTTTGCCTGTGCTTTTAGGTTCATATTCAAAATATCACTGGCATTTCATATGATGAACCATCCTTACCCTCCTACAATGAAGCCCACTTGAACATGTATAATTATCTTTTTAATGTGCTGTTGATTTTGATTTTTTAGAATTTCTTTGAGCATTTTTGCATAAATATTCATCAGACTGATTGGCCTGTGCTTTCTTTCCTTTATAGTTTCTTTGCCTGCCTTTAGTATCAGGGTAATACCAGCCTTGTAATTTGAGCTTGGAAGTATTCTCTGTCCTGCAGTTTTTTCAAAGATTTTGAGAGGAATTGCTACTTGTACTTTAGATGTTTGGAAAACCTAGCCATCAAGCCTTCAACTTTTCTTGGATGTGAGACTTTTTACTGATTCCATCTTCTTGCCCATTATTTGTCTATTAAAATAACCTATTTTTGAAATTATTCAGTCTTGGCAGATTGTATACATCAAGGTATTTATCCAGTTTTTCCAGGGTATCCAATTTGTTGGCATTTCATGAAAGGCTCATATAAACCTTTGTGTTTCTCTTGGGTCAGTCATAGTGCCTCTTTTTTTCACTTCTGATTTTGTTCATTTAAGGTTTTTTTCTGTTTTTTTAAAAAATGTACCTAAGATTTGCCATTTTTTTTCTTTTAAAAACTTTTAGTTTAAATAAATACCCTCAGTTTTGTAAGTCTTTTCTATGTTTTTTTCTAATCTCCCACATTTATCTCTGCTCTAATATTTATTATTTACTTTCATATACAATTTGGGCTTAGTTTGTTCCCTCCTTGTTTTGCTAGTTCCTTGTGATGTAGCATTTTTCTTTCGTATCTTCCTTCTTTTTATCATGAAGGTGTTTATTCCTACATACTTCCTCCTTAGAAGTGCTTTTAATATATCCCATAGGTTTTGATGTGTTGTTATTACTGTTTACTCCCACGCACATTTTTGTATTTTCCATTTTAACTTTCTCATTGAGCCATTGGTTGATAGGAAGCATATTGCTTAATTTCAATTTGTTTGAATTTTCTGAAATTCCTCCTGTTATTTATTTTTAATATACACCTTCGTGTATATTAAAAAGAGCCTTGATATGATTTTAGTCTCTTTAATTTCTTAGGACTTGTTTTGAGGTGTAAGATCTGTCCTGAAGAATGGTCCATGTGTACTTGAGAAAACTGTGTATTCTACATCTGTTGGATAGAATGTTCTATATGTCCATTAGATTCATTTGATCTAGAGTGTAGTTTAACTCCAATATTTCCTCATCGATTTTCTGTCTGGAGGATCGTTCCATTGATGAGAGTGGGATGTTGAAATCTATTACACTGTTGTTGAAATACTGTTATAGCATTGTAGTCTATATCTCCTGTTACATCTATTAAGATCTGCTTCAAACGTTAAGTGCTCAAATATTGGATGCATTTATTTTTACAGTTATTATATATACTTGTTAGGCAGACTTGTCTATCGCTATATAATAACTTCGTCTCTTCATATAGTTTTTTTTTTGTAATTTAAAGTGTATTTTTTTTTTGTTATAGGTATAGCTACACATTTTCCTTTTTGCAGTCCATTAAAATGAAGTATTTTATTCCATTCCTCACTTACCGTCCACATGTGTCCATTCTTACAGGTAAAGTGAGTCTCTCATAGACCATGTTGGAGAATTTAAAGACCCCGCAAGAGCTTTTAAACCAACTTCTCTGTACATAGGGCATTTGCATGAATTACTTGTTATGGTTTGTGTCTAGATGTCCCCCCAAAGCCTCATGTGATAAGAGGTAGCTGGATCTAGAGTGTGTGATTACTAAATTAGTCCACTGATTGGTTCGGCATGGTTCTGCTGGGATCAAGGATGTGACGCTAGGATTAAGGGTGGGAGTACTGCCCAGCCTAAAACCAGGTAATCTGGATAAGATATAAAATACAGGAAGAAGCTGGTTAACCCCCTTGCTTGCATTCCTTGCTCACCTGGCTGCCTTCTGCCTGCCTGCCATGCCCCCCTGCCTCAGACCCAGCTGACTGTGGACTGAAACCTCTACAAACTGTGAGCTAAATAAACCTCTCTTCCCTTAATTTTGGGTGTTGGGTATTTTGTCTCAGCAACAAGAGAGAAAAGTAACTAAGACATTACTCAAGTTCACAGACAATTATTTACAGATCCAGAGATGGAATTGAGATTTGCAGATCTCCCAGCTAAGCTCCATGCTCCGCAATGCCATGCAAAACACAGTTGTAGAACAAGACACAGGCATTCGTATACTATTTATCAAGGAGTTAGTGGTATCATCATTATTGCCCCTTACTGAGCACAAACTTCACTCCTGACATTTTTCTAAGATTTGGAAATAGTGTAACTTAGTCATCATCAACAAACTGTTATCATTATTATTCTCATTTTTTTTAAAGAAATGATTACTAGGTTGATAGTTGACTCAAAATTACACTTGTGGTAACTCAGAGATGGGGAATTCAGGTCTAGATCTGTGGGATTCTAACATTCATATTTTTAACTTCCACCCTCAGCCACCTGTCAGTGTCTGCACATGTTACACATAGTTGTGGTCTCTGAGTGTACAATTGTGTAGCCTTTTTATTCACCAAGCATCCTGTGTTATGCAAAAACATAATAGACCTTGTGATTAATCACCATTTTTGCCTTTTTAATCTTTCATCATCTTATTTCATGTTGTCTGTTTCTTTATATCTCCTCGATGTCTTCTTTCTGTTCTTTCTCTATATCTTCTGTTTCATTGCTCTTATTTTCTGAAGCAATTTGCAACTTGTATTCAACTAATTATTAATGGCAGGGATGGAACCATCATGTGCTAGCCCCTTACCTCTATATAAAATTGGAGTGTTTGTTTCTTTTCTCATCGCCTTTCTTCGTCTATGTGTTTTTATCTAGAGTTTAAAAAACTTTACAACTGGATCATATTATACTTAGGTACACAGACACACGTACACACACACACATTTGGAGAGAGGACAGTGGATGTCATGTGAGGAGTTCGTGACATGCCAAATTTGAATGACTGTGAGGAATCCAAATGGAGATGTCCAGGAGGCCAGTAACTCAGGAGTCAATTTTGGCATATAGACATATCTCTTTAAGAGTTATTAACACATTACCCAAGGTAGAAGACTGCAGGGATTTTCTGGGAGATAAGTACATAAGAGAACCAAACTATAGTATATGTGAACTATAGTTTGGTTCTAAAATGTCCCTCAGAAGGCTCAGAGATGTGGTTGTTCAAATGTGATTGGATCTATGAATTCCATTGATGAGTTCATAGCTGAATGGGCTGTTGAGAGTTGTGGCCTTCTTGGTAGAAGTAAGTTACAGGGGGAATAATCGGGAAGAATATACTTTTGTCCCTTGCCCCTTTCTCTCATTTTTTCTGCCACTTGCCTGCTGTGAGGAGACAGAGCTACTCTCCTCCACTGTATGCGCCCTACCATGATATTCTGCCCCACCAAACACCCAGAAGCAATGGAGCTAAGTGACCATAGACTGAAACCTCTGAAATCACGAACCCAAATAAACCTTTGGCTTTTATAAGCTGTTTTCCTTGTATATATTGTCACAGCAACAGAAAGCTGACTATCAAAGAAGAGATGCAGTTTGAAGATAAAATTCTAATGAACATAAACATTTTAGAAGCCAGTAATAAAGAGTAAAAACAGACAGAAAAGTTGGGGGAAAATTAAGAGAAAGGAGCCATGCTATGTAATGGAGCAGAAAACTCTCAGAAGGTGGAATGTTTTCAAGAACTTGCCTAGAAAGTGACCCCTGGATCTGAAGGTATAGAGAGGTGAGGACGTATTTAAATGCCTTTCTACTGGGATAACTAACATATAGGATACATGATTGTGACTGGAGACAAAATAAAATTTTCAGAGGCAACCTGACCCTTCTCTCTGTGACAAGAGATCTTCTAGTTCCAGCTCTTGTACTATTTAATGACCCTTGGCAAGTCTTTATCTTTCTGAGCCTTGGTTTCCTGATCCATACAATTTAATGAATGAATTATGTATTTCTGAAGTATACACTAGCTCTAATACTATATTTACTAGGATAGTAGTAGGTATTACAATTGCCTTAACTACCCAAGGCAAAAACTTCAAGGAGAAATATTAATGCTATTGTATTTCTTACATTATAGTTTAAATGAGTCTTAAGAAAGGTCATATATCTGACCTCCTGAAATTACTGTTGCTATCCTGACAATTTCTATATTTTCCAGTCATCAAAAATGAGGATAAAGTGCATATTACCTTTTTCTATTTCATTATTAGTGTTTTTTCCCGTATATTCATGGACAGTTTTAAGCAAGTCCTTAGGGGTATTGATTCAGGGATTATAAGAACCTACATCTTGGTATCTGTCTTGTTTGTGGACCAGCTCTGCCTCATACTTGGTATGTTCTTTAAACTTTACATCTCGGTTTCTCCATCTTTCAAATGTAAATTTTAAATTGATACTAATTTTTACAACAATACAATCAGTACTACAGAGGCAGTTTGCTCCAACATTTCAAGGACTTGACATTCATTCCTCTTTGGTGTTCTAAAATTCAATCCCTGTCCTCTGTTCAGAAAATATCCAACTTCTCATTTTGAAAAAGGGAAAAATTTATCCACGGAGTAGATTCTGTGAGGAGAATCCAGCAAGGAAAAGCTAGCAAGACTCGGGATGGTTCTTGATTTACCAATTAGGCTCTCTCCTTTTACCTTATGAAGAAAGTTAACCAAACCAAAGTCTTACTTCCTACAGGTGAAGCACTTTGTGCTAGAATTAACCAAAATCTTCTGCTACCTCCTTTGTTACCTCCTTTGTTATTGAATGGTTTTTTTGTTTTGTTTTGTTTTGTTTTGTTTTTTTTTTCATTTCTGAACTCTTGAACTCTTGGAAGAGAGAGAAAGTGAGAATGAGAGGGAGAGCAAGAGCGAAGGTAGTAAAACTTTCTTTAGGCTTTGCGTCAGTCTCATTGCTTGAGAAAGCTCACACCACCTGGAAACATTGAAGAATCATTCAAGCTAATGACTTTTTCTGTTTCTGGCGAGAATAGCCAATATTGACATGAAAATTGCCTTCACATTTCTAAAGCCTTATTCTATTAATAAACTTATAGATAAAATGTCAACATTTTAAATGACTGCAATTTTAGTCTTTTTAATTAATTTTCAATCAAAAGAAGTTGATTTAACCCACACCATTGCTTCCAATTTGTTAAATTGTGTTTGTGTAATAATCAAACTTAGAAAGTTTCTTGAATCACTTACTCTGGAAAACTTCAGCATTTACTTGGGCCTTTATTATAAACACTTAAAATATCCCACTGTACCTCCCATTAGTTCTGCACCTTTTGAACAGAACAGACTCAGTATGCTGCTGTTCTGTTTTGTTCTTTTTTCCCCTCTGAATACCTCAACCAGGAACTGTGCCTAGGAGCTGCTCAATAAATGTTTTTAGGATTATTAAATTCTGAGGCAGGATTAGTTTTAAGAAGGTGTTTTAAATACCTGCCCATTTCACTAGATGCCTAACTCTTGATGCCTTTACTTTTCTTTTTAGAGCTACCATTTTCCCCTGCTTTGGTGAGGTACTAGCTGGACTCTGCTGTGTAGTCCTTAGTTCTTTAGAAATTCAAAATTCCTGGCTCAACCTCTTGGGTTGTCCTGCCTTTTATGGGAGCAGTAAATTTGATCACCATCAAGGGCTGTTAAACAATATACAGTGATAAAAATAGTTCCCTTTGCTGACATTAGGTGTTTTCTAAAATAGCTCGATAAATTCTGGTCAACAGAAACTCTTTGTGATTTCAAAAGTCAGAAAATGAACTGTTGACACAGATCTAGCAGCTAGAAAATAAACGGCCCTGTAGTTCCTCACAAATATGTCCTACGTGCTTTTACACATGACTAGTGGTTGACTGTTCCTTCACTGTATGATATTATAATAGAAGTTATGCAAGCTCATGAGGTTACAGGAGGGCTTGTAGGAGGCAACTTGTTTGCAAGGTGATGTATCTGCAGGAGGCATAATTGGTAGGGTGGGTGGGAGTGGTAAGTTTGTACTTTAAAAAAGTGAGTTGGCTTTAAATTTCACTTATCAGATTCTTAGGAAGAGAAATAGTCATGATGTAGGTAGGTATAACAAAGAAGCCCTGGCTATAAAATAAAGCCCGTATATAGTGGCTTCTGTTTCATTTCTTATTTTCCACTAATTTTCTACTTTAATCCTACATAAAGTTGCAAAATTCACTTCCTCAAACTATACTTTTATATCGTCATTTTGTTTGTCATCTATTAAGTCCAACGCAACCCAAAAGAAGTAGAAAAATACACTAAATGGAAAGTGTAGAAGCCAGATGTCTGTTATCTCCATATGTCTACTCAGCTATGTAAACTCGAGAGAGTTGTATAACCTCGGTGGGGCCATTGGCTCTTATTGAAAAGCACAAATTTGCACTACATATCTAAGTAAAGATACTCAGACATCTCAATTCACTTTTGAGTTCCACTAGTCCTTTGGACCCAATTTTTCCAACTTGGTTTACTACTAGTTCCAAAACAGAGTATGTACAGGTTCATCCTTTTGTGCCTGTGTGGTTTTGTGTTTTTTAAACTAACTTTCAAATCTTTTGGGTAGAGCTTGAGCTTTCTAGTTCTGTGATCTTTGTCACCTTGCATAACTCTCATCTTCCTTATTTTGCAGTCCCAGGAAGGGTTTGAATCTGCCTACTCATCTCTCTCTCTCTCTCTCTCTCTCTCTACCTCCCTCTCTCTCTCTCTCTCCCTTTCTTCCTTCCTTCCTTCTTCCTTCCACTGCCGCATTTTTAATGTGTATGTCCCTCCATCTCTCCTACTTTCCAGTCATCTATCTTCAGCATCTTTTGCTTTACAGCTTTCCTCAACAAATATCTCTTCTTTCCAGGTTTCATTCAGTATCATACATTTCAGTGTGCAGTGTAAGAATGATGAATTCTTGGAGCACCACTGTAGATTGAACTTAATAAAAGATCTTACTGGTAATAAAGAGTTGTAGAATTCTAGTCCCAAATCTGCCACTACAGCAAGGCTTTTAGCTTCTTTTGGTCTTATCATTCTGCTTTGTATAATGATTTGGAGATAGAGGTTGGGAAGGTAGAATGTATACATGAGGAAATAAGCTTGGGGCAAGACCAGAGTACTGAAGACTTCGGTTAATAGCAGAAGCACTCGATTATTTCTTTTTAAGTAATTTGCATGCCAAACCAAATATGCTTGCCAGTTGAATTCAAATCATAAGCCACTAATATGCAGACTGAATTCAGTGGCCTCTAAGGTACCATTCAATTCTGAGTCCATCTTTGAATATCTATTCAACACTGGCTGTGTCACAGCTGGGGTGTTTTAGTGTATGGGTGCTGCTATTTTCCTTTGTAAGGTTTTCCTTCAATTTCTTCATTGGTCTTGACTCTTGACTCATATATATCATATGCATGGTTTATTCATTTTATATGCCCTGATAACACCTACCACATGCTTCTGCCTACATTGCTTCTCAGAAAAGGCTTGCTGAAATTTGCAGTGAAGATGACTAGAAGAGTGGAAAAGACTTAGGAAAATTTAAAATGGAAATATGGAGGAAAAGTATTTGAAACAGAATAAGAGGCCAGTGAAAGTGAGCAATCAAGCCCTTTGATACATGGTACATATGTTTCCATGAGGCAGCAATTATTTCACTCAGTGATTCCCAAAATGTGCAACCTTGGAAGCAGACAAAGGAGTACCTTTTTACTGTTATAGCTGGGCATTTTAATATGTTGGGAAAGTTGCTGTGTATTTTAACATGTGTTAGAAAAATACTGATTTTTTTCTAGGCCAGGGTTGTAGCTCAGTGGTATAGCATGTACTTAGCATATAGAAGGTGCTGGGTTTGAGCTACAGCACTGAAGTGGGAAGGAAGAAAGGAAGAAGGGAAGGAAGGAAGAAGGGAAGGAAGGAAAGAAGGACAAAGGAGTAAGGAGGGAGGGAGAGACAGAGGAAGGAAGGACAGATAAAGAAGAAAAGGAAAAATATTGATTTTTTTTCATTACATAAGTAATGGGGTTTCCTTATTAAATTTAGAAAAGGAGTTCTAAATAACAGACTAGGTAATATATGGATTTAGCAAAAACTGTGTAAGTAGTTTTCATGGTGCACACCATACAGGGCTGCCTGAGAAAGTCTATACCGAAGCCCAACAAACCCCTCATCCTGGCTAACCGCACCAGGGAGGAGGATGTTCTTCCCCAACAGAGGTGACCTGTATCACAAAGATGTGGGTGAGGTTGACTTGCTGGAAGCAGAATGAATTCTGCACTGATGTATGCAGAAAAGAGATCCAAGACCTCTTTGGTTGTGCTTTGAGGGCTCGGGAAGCCAGGGAGATCCGATCGATGCAGGGGAACATAGGAGATTCTGGGGGTTTGCCTTCTCCCAAGAAAGTGAATATGTTGTTGCAGAAGTTTCCTGAACAAATCTCACCACAGCTAAAAATGGGGAAGCACTTTCTGTGACTGGACTTTCACTTCTGAGAACTATGTGGAAGTACTTTAAAGGCCTTGTACCACATGCCCTCTTTTGAAGGGTAAAATTAGGCAAAACACTTTTTTTCTTCCTCTTTAGCATTGTGGTCTGAATGGATGATATGCTTTATCTTGAAATAAAATCTTCCTAAGAGAGAAAAAAAGTGGTATTTAAATTATAAGGTTTGAGGGTATCCCTTTGTTTTTTCAAAGGAAGAAATTGACTTGGCAGAGATCACACAGTGAGTAATTGGCAGAACACAATTGGGCTAAATCTCAGATGTAGTAGACAGAGCCTGGGTACTGGGTGCTGTTACTCACCATGACTTGGACAGCTTTCATATTCCTTTTCTTCCTCTGCTGTTCATGTGGAAACTGGATATAATCAGCCCAAACTTCCAGGGTTGTCCCGATCATGTCTGGGGACACAAGCTGGTTCTGACACATGACGGAAATCCCCATGCATCTCTCCTCCTCCTCATGCCTCCCACCAGGTTTTCTGAGTCACAAATCGCCCCTCCCCACTGGTCTGAGTTTGAACACAGTGATTTCCATATCCTTTCATGGTGAGTGGAAAATTTAGGTACATCTCACATCAATGTTGCCCTTTCCAAATAATTTCACCCACACTATCAATTTGAATCCTCACATGAACCCAGGGAGTAAAGAAGAGAAAGTGTTATTATCCCCATTTTCTACATAAAGAAAGTGAATGCTCCATGGCTATTCTGTGATTCAATAAAGGCTGTGGCTCCTTTCTCACAGCTGACTGCTGTTTTCTGTCTTTTCCTTCAGGAAAAAAGAAAAATACAGACTGATATCAATGAGGCATAATTGCTAGGCTTTCCTCCCATATTTATATTTTATAATGCTGATTTCTTTCAAATTGATTTCTAAGCCTTGTCGGTATGAGTTGTCTCAGGAGATAAATGACTAACTTGTTTAGAAGAGAAAATTTGTCCATCAAGCTCTTATGCCTTTCCTGAAATTCAATACTTCTAACCCCCTACTTTGTTGTGTCATGTCTAAATAGAATGTCCCCAATTTCCCTGAGATAAAAATATTGCTTTTAAAAGCATACTATACTGACAAACTAAGAGGTCCCATATCTCCAGCAAAGGATAAAAGGCTGGATTTGTTTGGGTAAAATGTGCTTCTATGAGTATATATGTACACACACACACACACACGCACGCACACACACACACATTTACACCACAAGTTGCATTTCACAGTTTTGTTGTCTCTGTTGGTATTAGCAGGAAGAGCATACCACTGTTCTTGTCTTTCAGCATCCAGGAGAATGGTAACACTGTTTCTCACTCAAAACCCAAGTCCCTTTAGGACCACACCTTTCTGCCACTCTTCTGCCAACCAGAGAGAATGTTCCCTGAGCTTTAGATTCCTGCTCCTCATGCCTGCTTTTTAATATATTTGTGTCCACAATAATAGTGCTTTATTAAATGAGGCCATTTCAATGTGGATAGGGGATAAATTAAGTACAGCAAACTTTCTAATCACAGCGAGTCAGCACAGCCCTGCTATCTGGAGCTGGTTAACAGCCACTCTCCCTTTATTAATGGGCTTCCTTTGCCAGGGAATGGAAGATAGCATTTTCAGAAACCCATTAAAAGGCATAACCTATTGTTGCTGCTTTCAGCCATCCGGTGTGAATTCCTCTGTGGCAGGGGAAATTCCTCTCAAGATCTATGCGTGGGCTCTATCTAGCCGGCACCACTCCCTGACGAGCTCTGTATTTTTTAAGTCTCGCATCCAGGTCCATTTGCTGATGGATGTTTTAGGGGTTCCTCTGTAATGCTTTCATCTTACTGCAGAGTGAGATGGCTGTGGCATATCTGAATACAAAAGCATTGAAAACTAAGAGAAAACAGCTAGAAGATAACCTCTCTTTCCCAGAAGCATTCAGGATCCTTCCAGAAAATTATTGGAACTTTGTTGCTAATGCATTTGTCGCTCAGTCTTGCAGCAGCCCCTACTTCTGACAATCTTTTTGGTGCTGTGGATTGAACTCAAGGCCTTGTGCTTGTGAGCCAAGCACTCTAACCACTGAGCTCAATCCCCAGCCCAACCCCTACTTCTAGATAAAAACATACCACCTAATTACCTCTTCTCCAAGGAATGACCCACAGCATCCCGACAAAGTGCTTATCTGGCTCCTACCTGAACAACACCAGTGAAGAATAATCCCATCCATATTGAGGGAAGGCAGTCCCTCATTGCAGAGCTCCTGATTTTTAAAACCATGTTTCTCTAGTAAGCAGAGACTTCAAAATTCTGCTGAAGCCAAACACAAGACAGGTTCCCGCAAAGTCATGGGTGAACTGGTGCTCTACAAATTGAACAACACTAGCTTCATCAAGCAGACCTCTGAATTAAGGTGCACCATTGCTTGATCTCTTTGGGGCTCTGAGTAGAAGCTGTTCTGTCTGTCCAGAATGCCTAGTTGATTCAAGGGGGATTCAGTACAACAGACATTAAGGTTTCCCTTTGTGTGAGTGTGATGCTGAGGATAACACCCAGGGCCTTGTACATGCCAGGCAAAGACTCTCCCAGTGAGCTACGTCCCCAACCCAGAGTCTTTATTTAGTATCAAGGATGTCTGCGCTGTAACTCTGCCTGTGTGTATGACCCAGAATTTCTTCTCTGGTTGAAGCTGACATATCATGTTTTGGAAAGTTCTGAGAAGTCAGAAACACCATTAAAAGGACATTGATTTTGCTAGTCATGGCACCCTTATCTTAATGCTACATACCTCTCCTCGCCTACCCTTTCTACTCCATAATTCTAAGATATGTGGTTGTCATTGGACAAATATTAAGCATGCATATATAAATTCATAAGTATACATAAATATATGATACATAATAATTTAGAGTCAGACGTTTCAATTTTTAAAATTAACCCCACCTGAGTTTGCTGCATTATCCTCAGCCAGTTGTTTAACCGATCATGACAGTAAAGAATAATGACACCTGCCCAAGAGCATTGTCAAAGGGGGCAAAGTTTTAGGATGACACATGGCTATAAAAGGGCTTTTTTAAAATATGAAGAACCTTATGTTAATGAATCTCTCACTGCTGTGAGAAACGGCAGAGAGGAAAAAGAACTTTCATCCCATTTGTGAACGCAGTGCAGGAAGAGGCTGAAAGGCTGGATCTTCAAGGAGCCCCAGTGACTGTGTGATTCATCAGTCCCCGGATGATGAGTTACTGTGCACAATGCAGCGGAGTGTGAAACTACTCATGTGGATCTAGCGTCTCCTCGAGCACTCACTCTCTCAGTTGCGTTGCAACTCTCCCTTCAGCACTCTGTCAGGAAGAAGCAATAATTGAACAAGACGCCAGAGGTTAGTGTCCATGAACACAGAGATACTCATGGTGAAATCCAGACCATGACAATCATCAGTGCACTTTGCATTCTGAATTTTATTTGTACACAGAAGGTAATGCGAGCATCTTAAGAATGAGTAATCCTACCTGTGGTTAAACTCAGTACAACTGTGGAAGTTGTACACTGCCCAAGTTTAAAGGCACTATGTACACCACCAACATCATAGACATGCACGTTTATTATGAGATATTTCCTAATGTGTCCTGTTTCAATAATCCAACATTTTATAATACATTTCTAAGGATGTAAAGCAAGGTGCAGTATAGGCTAGATAAAAGGATGAATTTCTCTCACTTTCAGCCTGTTATAATTCTCTATGTGAGCTCTTCCTACCTTGAACAGAGTGACATCCAATTCCTCTCAGAGTGAAGGATCAAAACATTCTTTTAAAACTCTTCTAATCTTAAGAATTTTCAGGTTATTTTTTGCACTCAGGAAGCTTGCAGCTGTTCCTAAATAGAGGTAAATTCATTATCTGAAAAGTCAACTTAATTTGTTCAGCATGTGTCTAGAGAGGCCCGTGCTAAGGGAATTAGAAGACAGAGTCCCTGCATACACACATGCTGCAGGTGGCACAGTGGACCCTGGGGATGGCAGGGAGGGGTAGTGTCTACACAGGAGGAACTGAGGCAGGTGTGGTCACACAAAGGAAGTCCTAGTGAATCTGCTGTGATAAACAGACCTCTTGAACCTTCCCATGCAGTTCAGCGTCTCTGAGGACTCCTTGCACTGAGACGTCTTCAATGGTGTTGTCACAGATCTCCAGGCCATAACCTGAAGGGAAGGCAGAAAAGAAGTCAGGAGCCATGTTAGCCACAACTCAAAGCCGAGGTCTGTCAATACAGCCTGGATTTCTCTCCTGGGAAAAGGGACACATGTTGACTTTGACAGGACTGGTGAGGTGTTCCGCAGAAAAGTCTTCACTTTCTTATTATTACTCAGAGACAATGGTACGTGTCATAAATGTTCCTAACATCCTCAGTAAATCTACTTCTACAGAAAAAGAGGTGTCTATATAAGGAACAGGAATTCTTTGACTAATATCTAGTTAGCAGCATTATCAAGCTTCAGGGCCAGAACTGGGTAGAATTCAGGGCGTCTGAAACCCTGTCTCAGCCTTTGTGTTGCTCTAGGATATTCTATATTTGTTCCAAGTACTTGCCTCATGGCCCTAATTAAACCTTCTCCATTCAGTCAGGAATCTCCTCTCCCAATTTTTGTATCCATTAGTATCCGATTGCTGGTAGCTGTTATGTAGCTTTATGTAGATTGGAGTGGCCCATTTGGGGATATTTTCCAATTCAGATATCCCAAAGGTTGACTCTGGTCATTCCTCTGCTCCTGATGTCAGGCCTTTGAAAAGATCTGAGCACAGCACTAGGGCAAAAGGGAGATGGAACCGCGCTGAGTCACAGGGCTTCTGACATCTGCAGAGCTAAACTTCCTGTAGTGCGTCTGATCAGCCCTGGACGCTCGCCCAGCCTCTGATGAAGAGCAGTTCTGAGTGGCATCAGGCAGTGATCCCTGTGCCTCTTTCTTCTGACTGGGCTTCCTTCCTGGCTCTGGACCTCTCCTGTGGCTCCTGTTCCGTGAAGGCTTGTAGGTCCGGCCCTTCCCCTTTGCCAGCAGGTTCTCTGTGGCTCCCACCAGGTGTTCCTGGGCCATACTGAAACCCAGGAATCTCTCTTCCTGCAATTTGTCTCAACAGTGACAAATAGTCTGCTTTTTAAACTTCCACTCTTCTCAGCATTGTGTAACAGAAGAAAGAATTAAGGTCTAATGTAAAAGATAGGGGCTTCGCCCTCCTTGACTCATTCAACAGTGTAGTTCTTTATAATCACGGGCAAAGGATTTGTCTTTTTCTGTTTACTAATATTTCCCTTGTCTCAGTTGCAGAACTGGCAGAAGCATTAAATGAGATCACGACTGTGCAAATGAAAATTTTAAAAGCGTGTTTTTTAATTTGAATATTAAAAGGCATGTTTTATAACCTTGGACCACAATAGCAATATGTGGGCAATAAAGATAAAGAAAATTGCCAACTCGTGAGCCATTTCTATCTTCCAGGTTCTCTGTCGAGTTCTTCTCACACTTTATCACTTTTAGTAGTGGCAGCCACCCAGTCAGCTTGGTGCCAGTGTTACTCCATTATTTTCCCACATTGTTTTGGAGGCTTCCAATAGTTAAATATGTTCCTGGTCTTCCAAGTCTCTCCCCATTTCAGTATGCAAATCTTGATCCACCTCCAAATCCCCCCTCTTAACCATCACACTATGCTATTCCTTGTAAAGTAGTAATTGATAACAACAGCAAACATTGACCCGAAAGACTGATGTTGTCCTATTAATCTGACAATGAAGAAAGATGAAGGAGGGCCAGCTAATCATTGTATGTTTTGTAAAGAACACTCATGGCACTGCTTCTCAATATCCACATATATCTCATTTACTGGTGTCTAAGGGACTCAGGAATAAATTGGCTGGCATAGATTTTTCTAATCCTATGATTTCTGGTAGATGTACAAAGCAGAGGTAACATCTGTTTATTTCCACTAATTAAAGGAATCTTGTTCTTATTTGTTTTTGTTTTTTTGTTGGTTTGCTTTAGCATAGAACTTTAGAGTAGTAGCCATAAACTTACATAAACCAGTAAAATGAAGACACACTGAGACCCGGTGATAAATCAGAGGTTGGGAAATCGTAATCAGTTTCTCAGAGTAGGAAAGGACAAGTCAGGTATGCAGGAGAGCAAAGAACAGAGTCAACCTACATCACACTTTGCATTAAGCTCTTTTTTTTTTTTTTTTAGTGGAGATACAAAGGGATAAAAAAAGAAGTTTTTGCCAGTAATTGAATTAAGCACTTGAGGACACATGTCTGCCCTTTTGAATTGTACCCTGTTTTGATGACCACCAAGGCATTCATTCCAAAGTAGTTACACAGCATTCACTACCGGACAGCCCACTGCCTTCAATGAGCACGAGCTGTTGAAAGATAAAGGCAATATATATCCTTCTGGTGCTGACAGTCGTGGCCCACCCAAGTAGCAGGTGGCACCATAATCACAGAATTCTCTGCACAATTCTAGATATTTGCAATACTTGCTTCTTGAACCTCACTTGGATTGCTTGACTTTACATTAACTATTCAAAGCAGGAGGCAATATTTCCTTCCGGTTCATACTTCAGTGTGGTTCTCCTCAGATAGCACATATGCCTTTAGAATTAGCAGAACCTTTTGATGTCCATTTTCTAATTGTATTTTTCTTATGCAGCAAATGTCAGTTCAGGTTTTACTGGTCAAACACACCTTATAATGGGCTTTGGTAATTTAGCTCCTAGGAATGGCTTGGTTACAGAACTCCATAAAAGTTTATTGACTTCTGCTTGCTGGCTTAGGATGTAGGTTAGAATGTACCTCAGAAATTAGCTTCATCCAGTTTAATGACTTCATTACAGAGCAGTTTGCGTGCTCTCAAGCACTTCCTAATATATATTTTTAACACCAGTTTGTAGCTATTTGAGCTACTTCTACATAGTCAGAGAGGCAGGTTTGACTTGTTTAAATGGCCAAGACAAAAAACATCATTGCAGTAATACTCTGTAGTGTCCAGGTGGCTGGGGGACCTTTACTACTAATATGGTCAGAGGTGATCATTTGAGTACTCTGGAGGCCAACTCCAGTGCTATAAAGAGATCATTGTATTAGCTATGTTGTTTTTTCCCCTAAGGGCTAATAAATAATGATTTCAAAATTATATTTATGATTTATATAGAACCAAAGACATGAGTAGTTGATGAATATTTATAGCCATTTATTAGTATGTATCCATCCTCAAATGAACTTGATTTTCTCCCTGTCTAAATCTGATATTTTAGGAAGACTATTCATTCATTCATGGTACCCTCTGACATTATTCCATATTACTGGTGAACTTCCCAGAGCACTGTTTAGAAACACAGCGTATATGTTACACTAACTACTTGCTATTCTGCCAGTCTATTGGACTCTTCAACTTCATAAAAAATAAGTTTGAAAGGAAATTAATAGCTTTTTAAAATTGTAAATACATGGCAATTTTAGAAAAAGTGGGATAGATACATAAGACACCCATTATTCTATCATTTGAAGAGAACTACTAAAATATTTTGGTATTGTTCATATATCTGTCAGTGAAAATCTTAATATATTAAGTTGTTGGATATATATGCACACATACACATGAAAATCTCTGTATCCTATATGTGGAAATTTAAGTCAATGCAGCTGAAGATCATATGCTTCAATATATATTTCCTCTTACTTTACACTGTGTAGTAAATTTTGAAAATATTTCCAGTTCTCTTTTCTTCCTGATTTTATTGGTCATAGAATGTTCTATTCTACTGGCTAAACACTAACCAGTTCCCTATTAGACTTGCGGATGGTTCCCACAATTTCACTATTGTGACAGTGCTTATGTATACATAATTTTGTGTATGTGTATTTTTTCCACAACTTGGGGGATAAAACTGTCTGATCTTCCCCTTTTCAGTCATGATTTTCTTTGAGGATTTCCCACATGGCTGTGCGAGGCAAAGTCGCCTAGTCCTGCGGACCTCTCTCTGCCTTTCTCAACAGGCATCTACACAGACACATCCCAGTGCTCAGTGGCCTTGGGCTGCTTTCTTCTCTGTGGGGAAAGTGTCTACCAGGTTTAGACCAGGTCCCAGCAAAGAGATAGAATGTTGTCATCCTGTGGTCTTGTTGGCTAGTTCACACCTTTTCCCTGTTGATTAGCCACAGGTCCTGGACACAAGATTCAGAAGGTTCTTGAAAACTGAAACTCAGGGCTCTACAAAATTGTCAAACTTTTCACATCTTAAAATAAACTGCCCACACCAACATTGACAAAAACGTAAATAACAATGATAATAATAGTTAACAGAAATTCCGTGTGCCAGTCTGGGATTATTTAATGGGATCTCCAGAAATGGAACTTCTTTCAACTAACAGAACATTCTTGTAACCTGGGTGTGAGTAGGAGGAAGAGCTACATAATTGCTTAATCAGTTTCTTGATCTCAGTGATGTCCTTACTGGTTTTTAGTTTCACTTGATGGGTTGATGGGAGGAAAAGAGGAATTAAAAAAATGCAAATCCACAGAATGTTAAGTGCTATTTTATAAGAACTATTTTACACACAAGAGACCTGAGGATTGCAAAGGTAGGAGACATTCATGTAGTGATTTTTGTGTAAAAGATTGGCTTTCTGTACATAGCCACTAGTCATGTGTGCCTATATTTAAATTTATAATTTAAATTAAATTAAATTTATGTTTAAGTTTCTTAGTTATTCTAGCCACACAATAAGTGCTAGCCTCATGTGCCTGATGCCTGCCGTATTGGATGGTATAGATATATAACATTTTTATCACTCCAGAAAGTTCTGTTACACAACACTTTGTTTTAACTTCCAGTCTTAATACAGTCTCCACCGTTCCACTGTAGTGAAACATTTTTCACAGCCAAGTGCTATCCAGAGCAACCCACTTATTCTAACTTCACGTTCAGGCCTCTTGAAAGTAATGTGTTATTGCATTCCAAAGCCATACCTAGGTTTATTAAAGCATATTTTAATGTCACTGTATTTAAATTATTCACACTAAATTCATAATTACCACTTTAGGTCTTTTAATATAAACATCCCTTAATTTAGCATATTTCTTAAACATATCAATTTGCACTTAACCGTAAATAATAGAGTGTTTAGCTCATACATATCAATGAGAATCCTCTTTAGAAGTGAAAGATTGCTTGCTTAATACCAAGGAATATTTTGGAGAACTTCAAATCCCTTGACAGATGCATGTTGCCACAAGGATTTATTTTCTTCTGCTCACAGCTAAAATAGAATCAGTTGCATTTTGCCATTTAACGATATTGGAGGAGAAGGTTATTTTACAAATAGTAATTGCATTTCCCAGCTTACCTATTTCCGTAAACCCGTCTAAAATTCTAATCTGGATTTGAATATCATTGCCAACAGTATAAATGTTTATATCTTTAGCAATCACACAACTAGATCTTTCCCTTTGACCCAGGTAAAAGAAATATCAGCAACTGTTTTTTGCCCTAACATTTGTGTCTCGATTCATTTGATTTTGACTCTGCCCACGGGCAAAACTAAGACAACTGTTCACAGGTTCTGACTCAGTGGTGTGAATACTCACCAGTATCCCACTTATTACAGATTGATGCCTAGAACTGCACTATTAAAAATTGTATTTCCTTATCCTTTCTTCCTTATTGAAATGAAAGCATCCCTTCTGTGAGTACTGTTAATAATAGAGAGCATTTCAACTAGTAGTTGGAGGATCTATGTCCTTTAGCTCTAAATGTAAATTGGGAAAGAAGGATGGAGGAGATGAAGTAGATATTCCACATGAAAATAATACATGAAGACATAACAATATGTTTAGAGGACAACAAATATTTCTTTTCCTTTGGAGTTCAAGATACCACTACATAGCCACAGCGTTGACAGTGGAGTTAAAGAGACAACCAAGAGCCAGGTTAAGAAGTGCCCTAAAAGCATTAATAAAATATTTTGACTTTAATTTATAAATGGAGAGTTAGTGTTGAAGAGTTTTGGGCAAGGAAGCCGCATGATGACTTTGTACAGGCACACAGTACCTTGTACTTGCACATAGTTTCTCTACCAGCAATATTCCCAGAAGAATTAAAATCGTCATACCATAGGGACGTATGCACAACCATGTTCATAGCAACACAATTTGTAATAGCTAAGTCTTGGAAACAACCTAAATGCCCAACAACCAATGAATGGCTAGAGAAAATGTGGTTTTTCTACACAATGGAGTACTACACAGCCATAAAAATGATAAACTAGAGTCATGCGTATATAAATGGATGTTCCTTGAGAACATACTTTTAAGTGAAATAAATAAGACACTCATGAGTACACATCGAATTGTCTCTCTGAAATGAGAAATCATAACTGTAAATAAGGACAAAGAGGTATAATAGATATTATATAAAAGGAAGATAATATACAAAGGAGAGGAGTACTAGAAAGAAAGAAGGGAAAAAGCAGAAAGGCAACAAAGGACAGAAAAGGGAAAGGGAAAATATGGAAAATGATGAATAAACCTGCTGTAAATAGGGAGGGAGGGAAGAGAGGGGAGGGATGGGGAAGAGGGGGGAGAACCAAGATGCATCATGTACAGGTACAAAATAAATGTGATGAAGGTAACCATTATATGTAAAATGTACCAATACATGTTCTTGGTTTGAAATAAAAAAAAAATAAGTTGGAGAAGTGTGGAACTCAAAGAAGGATTACACGTTGTTAGAACAGTGTTGGTAAAACCAATACAAATGACTACAGATGTCAGAACAAAGATAATGGTGGGGCGCTGGGAATGGGAGAGTGCACCTCCATTCTGGAGACATTTAGAAATTACTTAGCCTTCCCCCCTTCAGTTATTTCAACATAAATGATTCAGAACCCATTCCTTGAAACTTTCCCCAAACATGAGTGATAACAGCACTTCTTGTCTGCTTAAAATACTTAAAATTATGGCTGTGTCTTCATCCTTTATGTAACTCGATCAATTCATATTATTCTGCTTTGTTATCTAACTTCTCACCTGAGGAGTCTCATCTCCTCAGTTAATACCGTATATAAGCTTCTAGAATTTGGAGACCTTCCTTGTACATCCTCTAGGGCTGTTAATAACAACCAAAATGAGAGGAGTGTAGGATAGGGTTTTAGAAATCTGACCATCACCCAATAAATCTTTACTGAGAAATAAAGATTCTTTCACTTCAGTGTTAGAGATTCTGATGAAATCCTTTTAAGATGAGATCCAGGAATTTATTTTTTATTCATTTTTAACTTCAGTTGATTTGGATAATCGCTCAAGTATGTTAAACTAGGGAAATGTTTCTAAGTCTGAATTTTAGTCTCATCTGACTCTATGCTCTTATTAAGGTGCTTAACTACCAGGGCCCCAGTATACCTATTTGAGAAGTTTTGGTATTGAAGAGGTCAGTGTCTGGGGTCACATCAGTCACAGGATTTGCCTAGATGAGATTGCTTCCCTGGTTATACTAATTCCTCATGCTGGGAGTAGAGCTGTTTTAATTTCCCTTGAACATGTTATCTTGCAGTTCCTCACATTAATATTCCCGTCACTCTCCCCGGAAGGGGCCACCTGCCTAGGAAGTCTCCACGGAAGGAGCATGGGTGGGCACGCAGAGAGACCTCATGTCCGACGCCATCTCCCACAGGGAAATGTGCTGGAGTCCTGTGTGGAGCGGCAGATGGTGGTAGGTGGCTAAGGGTGTGTGGGGGGCTCTCTTCAGAAGCCTGTGGGCCAGCAGCAGCTGCGCCCCTGCCTCTTGCCAGCTTTTCGCCCACAGCACCTCACTGGTTTCTTAGCCATGCCTCAGGTGTGCTGCAAGCTTGACAGTTTGTTATACAATATCACAGTGCCCTCTTCTTGGGTGAGGAGGTGCTGGAGTTTTTTTCTGTTAGCCTCAGAGCAAGCTCCTCCTCACTTAGCCACTATGGATAAAGATTAATTGATGCCCAGTATTAAAAAAAAAATGTGTTTTTTTTAATATCTGTGTTTGCCTTTCTGAGAAGTCACTCGTGGAACTATCAGTACTGAACTAGACTGGAAAGTGAAGCGAGGAAATGAGCCACTAATCCAGAATGAGAGACTGTAATGAGAGGAGGCTTAATGGCTTCATCTCTCTATGGGTGCCTGGGCGTGGGTTGGGGTAGAAGGGAGTGTGTGCCCTGATGCAGCTGCCAATGCAGAGCAAGCAGCCTCCTCAGTCCTTCCGGATGCCTCTGAGGATCAAGGAGAAAACTTAACTGAGAAAGATCTATGGTAGCTGCCCCCATCCCCTGAGCAACATTCTCTCTAGGATGATGTTCCCTGAGGCCCAAAGTTGGCGTCCACTCACTCTCATGGCTCTCCTTACCTGCTTCTTTCACACCTCCACCACCATTCTATCCCACTAGTTCTCTGAGGACACAAAGTGTAGAGAGGGAAAAACATTAATAAATATGTTTAATCTGTGAACAGCATTCAGAGAATAAGTTTAGACAGAGCATGGTGGAGAGTAGAAAGAGACATGGAGAACAAATTGAAAAGGTCAATTGAGAATAAGACTAGAAACTTAGTCTGTTTTCTGCTGCTACAATAGAATATCACAGACTAGATAGTTTATAAAGAAGAAATATTTGTATCTTATAATCTGCAGGCTGGGAAGTCCAAGATCAAACCAAGGCATGTGGTCTGGTAAGGTTCTTGCTGTGTCCTCACAAGGCAGAAAGAAGGCAGAAGGGCCAGTTAGCTGAACACCAAGTAAAGCCTCTTGCAGAAAACTTATCATCCCACTCACAAAGAGGAAGCACCCACTCCTCCCGTGACCAAATGACCTCTTTATAACCCCATCTCTTAATATCATCATGCTGAAAAC
Organism: Hystrix cristata; assembly: GCA_004026905.1. NCBI lineage: Eukaryota > Metazoa > Chordata > Mammalia > Rodentia > Hystricidae > Hystrix > Hystrix cristata. Next base: position 22,376 of record PVJO010024151.1, read on the forward strand.
ACTTAAATTTCAGGGGACAAACTGACACTATAGCAAATGGCTCATACTGACAAGGAATAAAACCTTGGACTCATTACCCAATACTGTTCCTAACTGATGAATTTGCCTGATAACATGCTATCAGAGGCAGTGCCTGGATCTAGGGCTTTCATGTTAACAAGAACAGACACTCTGCTACCCTCCTGGAATTTACAGTCTGGGAGCAGAACAGATTGAAGTAGATTGTCATGCACATGCAGAACTGCAGATGCCAATATGTACTGGGAAGGAGTAAATGATCTGCTGTGAGAGCATGAACAAGGGGACCTGGGGCCTGGTGAACTGTAGAAATCTTTGTGAGGAAGGCACATTGGAAGAGAGATCTGAAGGGTGAATAGTTACGGTTTAAGTAAGGAGAGCCGAGTCGCTAGGTGGTCCTGGACTAAGGAAAATGAGTCGGCAGATTTCTCAGTGAGGATGAGCTTGTATGGGATGTAAGAAAAGGCAAGGTCACTTCTTGTATTTCCTTCGGTGACCTGAAGGAGTTTTCCTCAGCTGTTGCACTAGAGGCTTTCTCACGAAACCTAGGTGGACCCGAGTTGCATTTATGCTGTGGGGTCCCTGCAGCACGGCCTGCAAACAAGCAGCAGGCCAGCGTCTGTACAAGGACTGCAAGCACACTCCGCCCAGCTCTTACTTTCCTGGAAACTGCCACCCGACTGAGAGTTGACATGGCAGCTGCTGCTCTAAAAGTCGTGCTCACACCAGACACAGCTGTGCTCTTGCTCCAGGACCCCAGTGCAAGCATAGACTGTACAATTTTAAAACAGAATTATACCCCCAGAATAGAAAGGGGTTGGATCTTGGCTAGATGTGTGCAGAATGCCATCAGACTTAAACAGACCCGATATGTCTCTGCTTCCCTTTGTAGTGTTTTAAAATTTGCAAACCTGTCATACATCTATTTTACTTCATTTGGTGTCCTCAAACCATCTTGGTTTTATAGGTGACAAAGCCGTGTTATAGAGGAGTTAAATGATTTGTCAAAGGTCACAGATCATGTTCTTTCCAGTTTTCCATATTGATTCTCATTCAGGAATCAACCTCTAATTGAAGTCCAAAATTTTTCATTTAGAAACAAATGACAAGACTAAAATCAGAAACTCTAGAAAGATAAATCACAGAAAAGGCTTAGTCTAATTTCTTACATGTACTGTACCATTTCAATTTCTATATAATGAAAATTTATATTCCCAAGAATAATCCCATGCTGCCTTGTAAATCATTTGAGCAAGATTTAATTTACTTCAGTCCCATTAGGCATATTTATTGTACTCTGAATCATCGATATAGGATACATATGCCAACTCTTGGGAGGCCATAATATCACAATAAAAAGAAAAATCCATTTTTCCAGCTCTTTCCTGTTAACAAGTGACCACTATTCTAGTCCAGGGCCAGAAACTGATCAACATACCCAGAAGCAATCAGGATTGTTGGAAATGTGACTGCTTCTTGGCTAGCCTGCAATGCTTTCCCCCAAAATTAGGGCTTTTCAGGAACATCTTTAATGTACATACAAGGGAGGCGAGAGCTACGTAGTGTCTGCTCAAGTCGGTGCTACAGTTTGGATCTTAAATGCCCTCACAGGGCCATGTTTTGAGGGATTGGTCCCCAGCCTGTGCCGCTGTTGGAAGGTGGTACAGACTTTAAGAGGTGGGGCCTAGTGGGAGGAAGTTAAGCCTCTTCAGTGTTCCATTGAAGGGGATATCGGGACCCTGGTCTTGCTTCCTCAATTTTTTATACCCAGCTAAGTAGTGGATGGCGTCCTGTGCCAGGATCTCCTGCTGTGAGGTACTGTGCCCCCGCAGGCCCAAAGCAATAGAGCCTATTGATCATAGACTAGACCCTCCCAAACAGAGAGCCAAAATAAGCTTTTCCTCTTTATAAGCTGATTACATTAGATATTTTGTCACAGTGATAGAAAACTGACCAATGTGTCCAGCAACCAAGTTTTCAAAAGGGTCACATAGAGGCTTCACAAACAGCATCACTTCATTTGCTGTGCTAGAACTTAAATTTTATGTTAATAGGGTACCTGCATTTTAATATCATCCATGCTCCTCTAGTTTAAATATGCCACAAGGAACTGTCGATATTTTCCCATATCATTTGGGTAAAATGACAATATATGTTTCCATTCATGGCAAGCCCACCAGTTTTAAGTATGACACTCCCACTATTTTTTTTTTTTATTTTAAACCAAGAGCATGTATTGGTACATTCTACATACATTGGTCACATTCATTACATTTATTCTGTACCTATACATGGTGCATCTTGGTTCTCCCCCTCTCCCCCGCCCCTCCCCTCTCCTCCCTTCCCCCCTATTTATATCAGGTTCATTCATCATTTTCCATATTTTCCCTTTCCCCTCTCT
>PVJO010024152.1:0-24840 GCA_004026905.1 Hystrix cristata
TTTTTTTAACTTATAAACATCTTGTTCTGTACTCCTTTATCATTTAAACTCAGCTACAGGATATTATGTGTTTGAGATGTAAAGCTAGTTCCTCTGCCAACATCTCTTCAGCCATTTTGGATTTCTAAAGTTTGTTCTCTAGTAGATTACTGAGAAAGTGTTCATGGGGACAATATTCTCTGAATTCTTGCATGTTCATACATATCTATGGCTGTTTCACTGGAAAGTCAACTTGGATGGATATAAAATCCTTTGCTCATTTCTTCTTCAATTGAGTATTTAAAATATATTACTCTACTATCACCTGGCTTAACATCTTGATGCCAAAAAAGTATAATGGATATTTGGTTTTTTTATTTTTTCCCTTAAAAAGGTCAAGGTCTTTTTGCATAAGAATAAATTTCAAAGATATCAGAGATTTAAATATGATATAATTTAAAACACATAGTAGATGGGGGGAGTAAAGAAAATAACAGTTTTCTGAATATACCTTATATAGTTTTGACATTTAACTCATTTCAAACATTCAAATATAAAATCAAACACAAAAGGAAAGCAGCAATATATTAAAGTTTTAAATACCTTAAAATTTTCAGATAATTTGTAAAAGTATACAAGTACTAAATGAAATATGGGTGGATTTCCATATAAACTGGGAGTAAAAAAAATTTTTCAATTATAATTCAAAATTTAGAAGCAATGAAAAAAATGACTGATAAATTTCATTACATTTTAATATTTTGCATGTCAACAAATATGCAAAACCAAATTTGTCAAGAAAAACCAAAAAACAAATTGGGAAAATAAACTTGCAATTTAGATCACAGGAAAAGGTTAATAATTCTTACACAAAATAACTGCCGAAATAGAGCATAAGAAGCAAGTAGTTGCTCTAATGATAAATGCACAAAAGATATGAGCTTAAGCTCACAAAAATGGATTTTAAACATCTAAATATATACTCTGTCTTGCTTATTACATAAGATTTGCTAATTAAAGCTACACTGAGATGTAACTTTTCACACTCTAGTTGATAAAATATCCAATAGTCTAACAACAGGCTGAGTTGGCAAATCTATAAGGAAACAATCATAATTATACATCACTGGTAGGGATGCAAAATTACACAATTTCTATGCAGGTGAATTTGACAAGATCTAAAAGACATCATATTTGTATTTACCTTATGTCTCAGCAATGTTACTTTTACCTCTAAGATAAATTTTCAAATACCTGAAATCACTTGGGCGTTGTTATTCTTTATGTTATTTAGGTAGAAAAAGAGTAGCCATAATCTACACTATTATCATTAAGGGACTGATTTGATAATTGGAATACTATCTAGTCACAAGACAAATACAGGAGATCATTTTATACTGACATAAAGTGAGTTGCTCGATCAGTTATTAGTTACAGCCACACGCCAGTTGACATGTAAGAGCTGACATATAAGAAGATACATATGTTTATATTTTCATCTCTGTACCCCCAAAATTGTAAGGGTAAATCAAAAAATTATAGGAATGGCTATCTTTTCTGGGGAGAAAAATACACAGTAGATGGGAGAGTAAAGAAAGTAAGATTTTTCTGAATGTGGTTTATTACATAGTTTTTGTGTTGGACTCATAATCATTTTATACGTTTGAGTATAGAATTGAGTTTGAAAGAAAACAAGCAATATCTAAAAAGTTTAAGTAATTTAAAACAAATTAATGTAGAAGTGGTGGTATATGCCTGTAATCTTAGCATTCTAGGAGGCTGAGGAAATGGGAATGGAAGTTCAAGCCCATTCTGGGCAACTTAGCAACTTAGTGAGACACCGCCTCAAAATATAAAAGGGCTGGGGACATACAGTATTTCAGCATAAAGGCCCTAGGTTCAATCCCCAGGGCCATAAAAAAAATCTAACTGCTTGCCGAGTTGGTGACATAATAAAAGGGAAACAATCATTTCAAGTGGCTTGAGAACCTAGTACTCTAAATGTACAACATTAAATGGGCTATATTCTCAAGAAACGGAGCTGCAAAGAAATCTCAAAAATTCTTTAGCTAAATTGTTAACTAATAGTGTCAGTAGTATTTTAGATCTATAATACTTTACAGTATAAGTAATGCAAATAAGTTACAATGACAATACTGTAGAAGAAAAGAAATTCAAGTATAAAATTAAATGATCTAAATAAAAATGTGACATTTGAATTGAAGTCATTATTACTTTTCTTTTAAAGATATTTAAGTATTAAAAGGTCTGTCTGCCAAAAAGACCTAGACACAGTGACAGCTTAACAGCAGTGAACACACTTAAGCACCCAGATTGTGGTCTCTAAATATCATTCCCCAGAAGAGAAATGAGTCCCTGGAGTCTATTTCTAGGTTTGAGTCAGAAAATATACAAGGGTATTGTTATGCTGGAAGGAAAGAAAGCTATCCAAGACCAAAGAGGAGATCAGAGACAACATGAGATGACTTTCTTTGGCCAAATATGGGAAAATTTAAGCATTAAATTGACTAATGAATGTAACTGCTAAAACATACTGAATATATTAAATATTATGTGCCTACTGATATTCAAAAATAAATACATAAGAAAGAAAAATTACCATTATTGGACAAAAAAGCAAGGAACAAGGGAATAAACTCCTTATCAAAATGGACACTGAGTAAGTGTTTACCTTTCCTCTAGACATCATTTTTACAGTAACCAATTAGAAAATAACTGCTGTGTAATCCCTAATAAAAGTTGAATCTTCAATGATTATGAAGGAATAAAACCATTAGATGTAAGTGTAAGTGGACAACTGAGAATAGAAGGGGCAGGCTACTAACACCTAAATTCATTGATCAGCTGATAGCAAAACAACCTACACTGTGAAACTTCTGAAGTGATATGTAATATCAAGCATACTGACTCTTCTATAAAAGATTTTCACCAACAGTGAGAAAGCTAAATCTAATCAAGCCTCTAGTACTAAGTCTCACTAACAAAAATATAAGTGATATAGAAGAACAAGTTAAGTGACAGCATGAGCACCAAACCATTGAATTGAACATGTGGATCATCCTACAGGAAAATGGGCCTGACTTCTACAACCAGAAAATGGACAGGAAAAGAAAGAGAGAAAAAGAAAAATGGGAGGAAGGATTCACTTATATTGAAAGACATCTAAGAGAAATTACAGCTTATAGGAATGTGGGGACATTGCTTCGTCCTGCCTCAAATAAATCAATGTAAAAGGACAATTGAAAGCCATTGAAGAAATTCAAATATAGAATATGTATTAGTTGACCTCTAAGATTTATTACTTTTGGTAGATGAGATAATGACATTATGGTTATTTAATAAAATTTCCAAAATTTTAGAGATGCATGCTAAAATACATAGGGGCAAAATAGAAATTATTTCTGTTATTTGTTTTAAACAACTTGAGCAAAGGCCAAAACAAACAAAAGACAATTAAAGTGAATATGGCAAAATCTTGATAAACATTTAAACTAGCCAAAGCAAGTATAGTGACTTAATTGTGTTATTCTATGTAATTTTTGGTATGTTTGAATTTTTGAATTACAGATCCTTTTATGATAGTCAATTCCTCAGGAAAGAAAGCCAAAGCAGTATTTTTCAGGGCTTTTATATTATGCCAAGTAGGGCCTAATGTGGATTCAAAAGACAAAATTCCCTACTCTTTAAGCACCACTTATAGGTGGCAATTTAAGTATAATTATATGAAATAATTTCACAAAACAGTAATTTATAGAATAATCTCCTTCTTAAAAAATATTTGTTTACTCACTCACCTACCTATATAGCTCACTATATTTCCATATATGTTGATATTTTGATGACTTCCTGGTAACTACATAATGTTAATTGTGAAAATTACTGAGTACAGGATTTGGGGTGATTTGTTACTTTCTTCTTTCATTCTGTACCCTAACCATAGGGCACAGTCATTATTTTTAAATTCCTGTCATAAATCATCAGGATGATTATGTAATCTACCTTGGGACACAACCCATAGTTTGAAAAATATTGTCTGAGAGACCTGAAAATATTTAATTCTGAAATGATGATACAAATAATAATTGGGAAGATAAATAATTTTAGATGTACATCGTAAGAGTCCTGTGGTTCAAGGTAAATGAATATGTCAAAGTAGTGTTTTGTCCTCGGAGGGTTACCAATTATTTAGTGATGTAATAGAGTCAAGGAATATGGGTGACATATACACAAGGACAAGGGATGAAGAATAGTATTTGCAGTAACTTTGTGGTGGACTTATTATTGTGGTCAACTTGAGCCAGAACGCCCAGCTGGACTGAGTTGATGTGGTTCTAGGTGTAGAAGATCCACCTGAGGATTATTGTCAACACAATATAAAGGAGAACAGGAGCAGAAGATACAGGCTGGCTGTTTCCCAGGAGAAGCTCTGCTGTGGCTGGTTCTCCTGAAAGGAACTCGGCTGTTCTCCTCACAGAAGGAGCTCGGGACCTTGCTGTCATGGACGATGGCTGTTGTTGCTTCGGGGGAGCTCTGGTCTTCATCTCTGCTGCGAGCATCGTATTCTGGTTCCAGTAAAGGTGTCTTCAGCCATCATCTGCAGATATGGACATACATGGGACAGTGCTGTGGGCTCCCAACACTTGATTAGATCTCTTGGGTCTCCAGTGCATAGATAAACATTCGGTACTTTTCCTGCATTTGGCTTATGGATTAATGTAACTTGTAAATGTCCTGTATTAAATCTGCTCTCTTGCAAACCATTGGCTCTAAAAAAGATAATACAGAATTTGGTACCAGAGAAGTGGGATCGTTGCTGTGACTATACTTGACCATGTGGTTGAGAAGCCCTTGGAGCTGACTTGTGGGAAGGGCAAGAGTTAGGAAAGATTTGGAAATGTCGCCTGAAAAAGAAGCCCTGGAAAGGCTTCGTAGGTACAGAGCAGGAGATACTGGTCAGAGCCTGGAAGAACAGAATATTGATAGAAAAGTTGCCAGTACAGACCAGGCTTGGGAGGTTTCTGCTGGGAAGAAGGAGAGCATTGGCTGTTGGACTCCAGATGATGTATGTTATGGCTTGGCAGAAAGTTTGTCTTTTGCTTGTGTCCAGAGACTTTGCCGAGACTGAAATCAAGGGCAGCAGAATAATTAATCTTGCAAAAGAAATTTCAAGGCAGTCTAATGTTGAGACGGTGGCATGGCTATTTTGGGGAGCTTTTAGCCAGATTTATGTTGAGAATCAAGAGCAAAGAGCCCAGAAGAATGATTCAAAATTGTTGTGAGTTTGGCCATAAAGGAAGCTCCAGTAAAGTCGCAGGCTGCAAAGATGGAACAAAGGTGAGATTGGTTGCTGAAAGAACTAGCAAGAAAAAGCCATATATTTCAGAAGACAGCAGAAAAGATGGCTTGAGGATATCATAGGAAACAGCAGGACTCCAGCCTTTGCAGCCTCAGAGTTGTAAAAGTGAAAGATTTTGCTTTGAGAAGGAAGCTCCAGAGCACCATGTTCCAGAATGGCGGCGGCCTAGGGAAGTTGTCCCTTGGGATTTGGTTTAGTGTGCTCAGCAATCCAGGCACACGACACTTACAGACAAGATGAAGGAAGCCTGGCTTCTCCATCTGGCAGCAGACCTTGGCGTCATCCACATGGCCCTGGTTTTAAGTGCATGCAGGGTGCAAGAGGTGGAGTCAGGAAGGCTTCCACCCAGATTTCAGAAGAAGGCCTGGGAGGCCAGGCAGTGTGCCCCTGAGAGGGCGGTGTGTGAAGCTGTGAGTGTGAAGCCGAAGGTGCACTGGAGACCCTAGAAGTTTGGAGAAGCCAGGAACGTGGATCACCTGAGGAAAACTGCAAGGGGGGAGCAGAACCAGCCCAAGAGAGAAGCCGTGGGAGCTACCATCACCATGGGAGCTACCATCACCGGAAGTGCCATAGGGGCAGAGCCACCCAAGCCTCTTGGAGTTCAGACTTCACCACAGATCGCCTCTGATGCTGCACATGGAACTACAGGACTTAATGTTTGCCCTGCTGGATTTCAGACTTGCTTTGGTCCCATTCCTTTTATACCTTTTGGAATGGAAATGCTTATTTTGTGCCACTGTATGTTAGAACCGTTTAACATTCTTTTCATTTGTACAGGAGCTTACAGCTAAGAGTTTGTCTTAAATCTCAGAGGAGACTTTGGACTTGGACTTTTCAGCAATGCTGAACCTGTTAGGACTTTGGCAACTTTTGGAGATGGACTAAATAAATGCCTTTTGCATAAAAGGATGTAAATGAGTTTTTGGGGGGCCAGTGGCGGAATGTTATGGTTTGTGTCTAGATGTCCCCCAAAAGCCGCATGTGGTCATAGGTGGGGTGTTTTCACAGGTGGCTGGATTTAGACTGTGTGATTACTAAATTAGTCCACTGACTGGTTTGGCATAGTTCTGCTGGGATCAAAAATGTGGTATTAGGATTAGGGTGGGAGTGCTGCCCACCCTAAGGGCAGATAGCCTGGATAAAATATAAAATATAAGGGATATAAGGTCTCTTCCCTTGCTTGTATCCCTTGCTCACCTTGCTGCCTTCTGCCTGTCTGCCAGGCCACCCTGCCTTGGACTCAGCTGACTGTGAACTGAAACCTCTACAAACTGTGAGCTAAATAAACCTTTCCCCCTCAACTTTGGGTATGGGGTATTTTGTCTCACCAACAAGAGAAAACTTAAAACAAACGTTATGGAGGAGAACTACATGAGCACTATATTAGTCAGCTTTCCCATAGCTGAGACCCAAAACCAGCACCCACAATTTAAAGGAAGAGAGGTTTATTCGGACTCACAGTTTCAGTGCGTTCACTTCATGGCCTTCTGGCTACAAGGCAGAAGCAGCACAGGGAAAGTACGTGGCAGAGGAAAGCTGCTCACGTGAGCAGGAAGTAGAAAGAGCAAGAGGAGGTGTAGGGGACAAGAAAACACCCTTCTACATTGCACCCTCAGTGACACACCTCTTCTGACCAGGCCCCACCTCCTAATAGCACATTCTTCTATGAACTCATTGGTAGATGAGTATAGCACCCCCATGATTCTGCCAATTTCCAAAAGTCCCACCTCTGAACACAAGACTTTTGGGGGACATTTTAGATCTAAACCATAACAAACACAGACATGGAGAAACAATAGAGACCTGTTTGTATTTATCTTTCCAAGTATAAACCTATTTGGCCTGGAGTCACACCAAAGACAAAGGAATGCTCATTTTTTAAAAAAATTACATAATATTTTGAAATAGTCCTAGGTTTTTGCAGGTTGCTCCCACATACTTAATTTAGGATTTTATTTACTCCCCAAACCCAACAATAATGATAACCTTCTACTTACTTTTATTAAATATGTTTCTGATCCCAAAAAAGAATATTTTTACATGTATGAAGGACCTGGGACATTTCTTTTTTATTACTGGCTTCCTAGGAAGTTCAGATACATTCCTCTTGTCCAGTCCCGTACCTTTCTTAAGAGAAGTTTAAAGGTGACAGTACATTTTGCACATACTGCTCACAAACTGACTTGATTCATGATGGTCCCCTTTAATAACCTTTATCCTAGGAGGATGGCTATGTGGCCTCAGTGGAAACACTAGAGGCTTCAAGATTTATTTCTAACAATAACACCATGGTTGGAATTTTATATACAGGAACACATCGTGCACATTAGAAAAATACTTTTTTTTCTTCAAGCCTTCATTTTACCTTCAATGGCCCCCTAAAAGGACCCAATGTTGCTATCATGTAAATAAAGAAAATAAGACAAATTTAATACTTGTGGGTTTCAAGTAAATAGGAACAAAGATAATCATTTTTTAAAAGTATAATCTTACTCTTTTTCTTCCTTAATTTGATTAAGCACTATTCCCTATGAAGATTTAGATTCTAGAAAGGATTTACTAGGGCCTGTAATAGTCCATTTTCTGTTGATTAAAAAAAAAATCTGAGAACCTGAATAACATATAAAGAAAAGAGATTTGCTTAGCTCAGACTTCTGAAGGCTGTAAATCCAAGACTGGGTCACCCCACTGGCTTGGTCTCTGGTGAGGACCTTCTAACTACATTACAATATAGTACATACAATCATGGTGGGAACACACGTGTGAGAAATGGAGCAGCCACATGGCAAGACAGGAAGCCAGAGCGATTCAAGGCCCAGATTTGTGCTTTTTGTAACAACTCTCTCTTGCAGGAACTAATAAGGATCCTATAAGAACTACATTACACACTTCTAGTGTATCCTAACCACCTCCCACTACACTCCAACTCTGAAATGTTCCACAACCTCTTAATATTGCCACACTGGGGACACTGCTTCTGAGGACACACTCGACCTCCATCTAGACCAAAGCAGGTCTCAAAGTATAGAGTACAAAAAATACACACACACACACATACACACACACATATCCTTTGAACATAAAAGCCACATCATCTTCTGTAACAAATACATGGAAATGTTACAGATATTAAATAAAACAGTTAAAATATATAGGTAAATCAACTGTACATATTTTAAAATAAATTTTAAAATAAAATTTAAAATTATTCCATTATATAGTATTTTATAAATTAAACAAATTAGATAGGCTAAAGATGATGGAAGATTTTAATATTAGATTCTAATAATGGACAAAGCTGGGTGGGGTAGCCCATGCCTGTAATCCCAGCATCTGGGAGGTTGAGGCAGTAGGATTACAAATTTGAATACTGCCCAGGCAGTTTAGCAAGACCCTATGGTGACATGTACACTGGGTACTATAGTCACTTTATATAGTTGTGATTTACTGCTGTATGTAGGTGGTTGTTTACATTGCTCACTGTCACAAGCAAAAGGTATAATTTATTGTGGTCTGTAAGCTTGTGTAATGGCCTGTAAATTTGTGTAATTTTGGATAAATTTTAATAAAAATCTCTAAAAAAAAAAGAAAGAAAGAAAAAAAAGGGTCAGGGATGTAACTTAGTGCACAAGTTCTAGACTCAATTCCCAGTATCACACACACACACACACACACACACACACACAAATGGAGGAAGTAATCAGTAAAAACTAACATATTTAGCTTGGTGACATAAAGTAAAAGAAAAATAATCAATAGAAATAAGCCTATATAAATAAAAGGCTGAAGCAGAAGGATCACAAGTTTGACCCCGGCCTGGGCAATTTAGCGACTTAGTGAGACACTGTCTCAAGATAATAGATAGATAGATACATAGACAGACAGACAGACAGACAGACAGACAGGGAGAGAGAGTTGGGGATGTAGTTCAGGATGAAGGCCCTGGGTTCAAACTGTAGTACATCCCCACCCACAAAAAAAGGAAGTAAAATTTTGATAGTAGTACACAGAGAAAGATAAAGATAATTTTACATGAATTTACCCTTTCTAATTTTTCACTGATCAGACATATCTCACTAGCTCTTGAAGAGTAAAATAAGATAAATTCATTTGTATGTTTATAATAATATGGATATCCCCTTTATTTCCTTGAAAACAAGGTTAGAAGAAAATATTAGGATATAGAAAAATTACATTAATTTACTCAATGATAATTTGCTAACTACCAGTCTTCAAAAAGCTGTCTAGGAAAGGACATCAATGAGTCTCGAGGCCCACCCAGTCTCCATGTGGTAAGGGCTCCATGGATTTAAATACAAGTTATAGTCCAAGATATGGAGCTGAACACCTTTCTATTATGCACAAAACATTCATGGAGAATAGATGTGTTATCTGTATCAATTCTTCTAATTCACTAACAGTATATTTCTCTACTTAAGTCTTTCCTAATTTCTCTCAGCAATGTCTTCTTCATATCATAGTACTAATCTTGAATTTTATTTTGTTAAACTATTCCCCAAGTACTTATTTTCTATGTCATTATAAGTTTATTTTAGTGTCATTTCATAACTATCCATTCTTAGTGTATGGAAACATAACTGATGCTTTGGATATTGACCTTCTCATCTTTTGATCTTGCTAAACTCATTAATTCTACTAACTTTTTGTAGATTCACTGATATCTTCTTGGTAGATAACCATTTCACACAACAATAAAAAGAACTTTGTTTCTTCCTTCCCAACCAGTGTGTATTCATTTTTCCCCTACCTTATTTTACTGGGCAGAACCTCCAGGACAACACTGAATAAGTGGAGAGCAGTCATTCTTGCCTCACTCCTAATCACAGTGTGAAATTGTTCAGTCACTATTAAGTATCATATTATCTATATTTCACAGACATTCATCATCAGATTGGGGGAAATCTTATGTCTGAAATTTGCTAAGTTTTTTTTTTTTTACATCATGAATGGATGTTGACTTTTTTATCAAATGTTCTTTCAGCATCTATTGGGATGAGCATATGTTTTTGCCCTTTTTATACTGTTAATATGGTGAATTATATCATTACAACCAGCCCAATTTTCTTTTGATTAGTGTTTGCCTGACATCTCCATCTTTTCATTCTGCAACATTCTATGTCTTTATTTTGGGGGTAGGTTTCTCATAGATAGCATCCAGTTGAATTTTCCTTTGTTTTTTTTTCCCCCAGTACTGGCGATTGAACCCAGGGATTCATGCATGTTAGGCAAGTACTCTACCACTGAGCTACATCCTCAGTCCAGTTTTATTTTATTTTATTATTTTTTTAAATTACCATTTTGAAAAAAAAATTACCATTTTGAGATAGAGTCTCTAAGTTGCCCAGGCTGACCTTGAACTTGCAATCCTGCTTTTAGTTTCCTAAGTACCTGGGGTTATACATGTGTGCCATTGTGCCCAACCTGAATTTTACTTTTTTAAATCAAATTAAAAATCTGTTTTTTTAAATGGAATATTTAGAGTACTTTTATTTTATATAATTATTTATATGGTTGTATAATAATCCTTCTTCTAGTTGTTTTTTATTAATTTTCTTAGTTCTTTTTTCTCTTTATACTTACTTTTACATTAATGAAAATATTTTTATGCTTCTACTATACCTATACTATTGATTTCTTAAGGGTTGGGGACTTAGCTCAAGTGGTAGAGTGCTTGCCTAGCAAGTGCAAGGCCCTGAGTTCCATCCTCAGCACCCAAAAAAACAAACAAACAGCACACACACACACACACACACACACACACACACACACACACACAATTGATTTCTTAGTGATACTTTAGTAGTTGTTGTAGGACTTACAATACACAAATTGAATTCATCACATTATAACTTCAAATATCACATACTTCATGTATAAGTCCCTTATAACAGTACTTCTATTTCTTCCCTTCTGTCATCTGTGCCCTTGTCATGAACTTTACTTCTGCACAAGAATTATTTCTATATATGTCAGAAACCTCATATATATTTCTAACATTCTTGATTTCCTTTAAAAATACTAAAAATAATAAAAAGACTTTTATATTTGCCCTGTTTGCCTTCATTTCTACCATTTCTAGAATTCTTTTTTTTTTCAGGTAGATCCCAATATCTGTTATCTTATTTTTTTTTCCTGTAGAACTTCTTAGATTTATTATAGACTAGGTCTACTGGTACTACATTTTCTTCTTGTCCTTCTGAAAAAATCTTTTTGTCATTCTTCTTTTACAAAAGAAAATTTTGCTAAGTATAGAATTTTAGCTTGATAATTCATTTTACATTCAATACTTTAAAAGAATTGCCCCATGGTTTTCTATGCCATAATTCCTGACATGAAATCTATTCTAATTCTCATTTGTTCCCAAGCTTTGGGTAGGTAGCACTCACACCCAGGATGAGGCACCATTAATCCAGCATCGCATACTTAATCCCAGCATCATGTACCCTAGATCCAGTGACTTCTGGAAAGTCCCACCTATGACCATATGAGGATCTGGGGGCACACCTAGATACAAGCCATACCAGTCTGGTTATGTTCACTACTTTATTTCCTGATCATGGTTCACTTTTGCTTTTTTATGCAAGTTTCATAATTTTTGTTTAAATGTTGGACAATGTATAGAGAGTGAGATAAATGGTACTTACACCTATATCACATATTACAGGCTATTAGTCTAGTGTAGTTTAAGTCAATCTAGTTAATAATTAAACTAGATTTAGATTTTGTTATTACGGTTTTATTTCTCGTACCACAAACTTAAGATTCTTCCAGTGGTAGGATGCCATTACTTTTTGGTTAATGTGATATCTTGGGCACTAAAGACATTTTGCCCATGTTTGCCTGCTTCTCTCTCAGATTTTCATAGGCCCTGCATACACCTGTCACTTGAGTTCTCCTTTCTTCCCCATAGTATTGGAGTACCTGGCAAAGGCTTACAGAAAAGACATTGGGAGGGAGTATGGTTCTGAGATATTCTCCACAGTCACACTTGGTCTTCAGGAATTTGTTTAAATTTTAGCTTCATTCTCACTTAATTTTATGTAGGAAACCCCTCCATCCTATGCTTTACCAGGATGAAACAACTTGTGTGTACCTCTTCCTATGGTGGGCTTAGCATCATTTGAAATTCACTTTATATTGTTATCTTCAGAGCTTCAACTGCATTATAGGTATATTATCTTGTTTTCTTTTTTATTACAGCTGCATAAATATTCACTTGCAGCTTTCCTCAATCTTAGCACTGTTATAACATCTTTGGAAGACTATATAACATAAGATAAAACTAGTACCTAATATGCATGGTTTGCCCTCAAATATTCTCCACTTGTCTATCAGAATAGGGAGTAATTATTGAAGCTAAAATATGAAATAAAAATGTCACTACAATATATGCCCTAGGAAGGGAAATACAGTGATAGGAATTGGATTTTTTTCACCACGTAGAAAACATAATTCTGAGTAAGCAGGACTTAGGAGTATTAAAATGTTTTTGTGGTGGACTAGAAGACATCTAGATTACAGAGGTCAAATGGAGACTTTGGACAGCCCTTAGTATACTAGTCATAGGGAAAAGAATGCAATGTATATTCAAGTAAAGTAATAGCATGGGGCATTTTTCATCTTACCTCTGCTGTTCACTCTTCTCTATCTTCCATAATTCCCTGAAGCACACATACAATTTGAATAAAGCCAGAAGGAAGGAACCACATACACTTACTGAAGTCTTGCCTCAGAACATTCTACAGCCATAGTATAGCAAATCATCACTCACTTTCAGTAGAGATGCTCACTGTGAGCAGAATATTATGCTCTAAACTAAACCATGCATAAAGTATAGAAATATCACTTTATTCTAAATTGTGTGTTATGGCTTGTATCCAGCTGTCCCTCCCCAAAGCCTCATGTGCCCATAGGAGGGGCTTTTTAGAGATGGCTGGATCTAGAGTGTGTGAATGTAGATTAAGGGTGTGTGAATATGGATTAAGAGTGTGATAATTGGATTGGTCAACTGATTGGTTTAGTGTTATTCTGGGTGTGGGTGGCACCACTCAAAAGGCTTGTAGCCTGAGTAGGATAAAAGGGAAAGGGAGACTTACTTCACTGCTGCTTCTGCTTCTTGTTGCTTGCTGCCTTCTGCCTGCCCTGTCATTGACTGTTTCTCCTCTGTGATGCCCCTCTGCCATGTCATCCTGCCTTGGAAACAACTGAATATGGACTGAAACCTCTACAAACTGTGAGCCAAAATAAAACTTTCCCACTCTTTGTGCCATCTTGGAGCTTACGGAGGCCTCCTGGGAATAGGACTTCTAAAAGGCAAATATGTCTGAAAGGCTGTGGTGCAAGGGCATTTTTGCTGGCTATAAGTGGGGTCTCTGGAACCAAAGGGAACACACAGCTCTTCTTAAAATTGAAGGTGTTTATGCTTGCAATGAAACTGAATACTACTTGGGTAAAATATGTGCTTATGTGTACAAAGCAAAAAACAACACAGTGACTCCAGGTGGCAAACCAAACAAAACCAGAGTGATCTGGGGAAAGGTAACTCGGGCCCATGGGAACGGTGGCATGGTTCGTGCCAAATTCTGAAGCAAGCTTCCTGCTATGGCCATTGGACACCGAATCTGTGTGATGCTGTACCCCTCGAGGATTTAAACCAATGAAAAATAAAAGTGGATTATGTAAAATTTTTAAAAAGCACAAAAAAACAAAATAAACCTATCCCTCTTTAACTTGTGAGTATCAGGTATTTGGTCCCAGCAATGAGGAAGTAACCAAGACACTGTGTGATATTTATTCTTTTCTGACATTAATATCAGAAAATGGAAAGATGTCCCTTGCTCCTGTCTGAGCAGAACCAATATTCTTAAAATGGACATACTTCCAAAACTGTTATACAGGTTCAATGCAGTTCCCATCAAAATATCAACAGCATACTTTACAGATCTAGAGAAAACAATCCTAAAATTCATATGGAAACAGAAGCCCTGAATAGCAAAAGCAATACTGAGCAATAAGACCAAAGCAATACCAGACTGCAAGCTATACTACAAAGCAATAAAAATGGCATGTTAGTGGAACAAAAATGCACGTGGACCAATGGAACAGAACTGAGAACACAGAAACATCTCCCAACATATTCAAATACATAATCTTTGACAAAAAAACATACATTGGAGGAAAGATAGCCTATTCAACAAATGGTGTTGGGAAAACTGGTTATCCATGTGTAAAAGAATGAAAATGGACCCTTATCTCTCACCATATACTAAATTAAAATCAAAATGGATCAAAGATCTAAACATTAAAACAGAAACATTAAACCTTCTGGAAGACAAAATAGGTAAAACACTTGAAGACATAGGAGTAAGAAAGGACTTCCTAAATAGAACCTCAATTGCACAGGAAATAACAAGAATCAAAAAACAGGACCACATTAGACTAAAGAGCTTCTGCACAGCAAAAGAGTCAATTAGTAGGGTGAAGAGAAAACCCACAGAATGAGAAAAAAAAAACCTTTGCTAGCTACTCCTCAGACAGAAGACTAGTATCCAGAATAGAAAAAGAACTCAAAAAAAATTAAACTACCTAAAATCAATGACCCACTCAAGAAATGGGCCAGAGAAATGAACAGATACTTCACAGTGGAAGAAATACAAATGGCCAACAAATATATGAAAAAATGTTCAACATCAATGGCTATTAGAGAAATGCAAATTAAAACAACTCTAAGATTCCACCTTACCCCAGAAAGAATGGCAATCATTAGGAAGTCAAACAATAACAAATGCTGGTGGGGCTGCGGTTGAAAGGGAACCCTCCTACACTGTTGGTGGGAATGCAAACTAGTACAACCATCATAGAAATCAGTGTGGAGATTTCTCAAGAGTCTGAAAGTAGAAATCCCATACGACCCAGCCATTCCCCTACTAGGTATCTTCCTCGAAGAGCTAAAGACATCATACTATAGCAATACCTGCATACCAATGTTTATAGCAGCACAATTTATAATAGCTAAATGCTGGAAGCAGCCTGTCTACCCTTCAACAGATAACTGGATAAACAAAATGTGGTATCTATATATAATGGAATACAATTCAGCTATAAAGAAGGACAAATTAGTCATTCATAGGAAAATGGATGGACCTGGAAAATATAATGTTGAGTGAAATAAGCCAGACTCGCATGCTTGAATACCGTATGGTATCCCTCATTTGAGTGAGGCAAAATACAAACAAAAGAAAATAATAAACAATGGATACAAAAGGCAAAGGGTCATATCTAAGCCAACAGGCAAATGGTCCAAGGGAACAAGAAAAGGGCAAAGGGGAAGAGGAATGGGAATCCAGAGGAATAATGATATCCTAAAAACGAGAACCTAATAACCTAAACTCAAAACAGTAACACATAACTAGGTACTACAATAACTTTATATAGTTGTGACTTAATGCTACATCTATGTGGTTGTTTATATTGCTCATTATTATAAGCAAAAGGCACAATGTATTATGGTCTGTAAGCTTGTGCAATGGCCTGTAAGTTTGTGTAATTTTGGATAAATTTTAATAAAAATCTATAAAAAAAGAACCATTCCTGTCTAAGCACTTCAGTTACTTGTCTAATGTTACAATGTAAGCACGAATAGCTCCGTGTTGTTACTGGGCTATAAGGGAAGAGTAAGAGGAAATCTTTTAATGAAGCTAGGCTTCTCAGTGAAAAATATTAAAATTAAAGCAAAATTTTAAAAAACTGGACAAAGCATAAACAAGAAAACAAGCAAATAAGAAACATCACTTTAGAAGCATAAAAGTACTACCAAGATATAAAGGAGTTGCAGAGTACAGAACAAGAGGAAAAGTAAAGATAAAGAGGAAATCCTGAAGTGATTCTGCTTCAAAGAGCATATTTTACACATGTGGGTACTTATATAACTCAGGATATATGTACAGGCAAATTAATAGGTGAAGTGCCTACACCAACAGAAACCTAGAAAGAACACTGTTGTCTATCATTAGAAAAATAGATAAACTGTGTTATAGATAATAAAATAAGGTACAACAATTTAGATGGTTTGCAGTTAAATACACTAGTAGATAATGTTTAAAAACTAGCCCTCTAAAGGAAGAAGCTCTGATTTATACATGCGCCAATTTTCATGACAAATACTCCCCCCATGGTGAAACTCAAGCTACCAATGTAATGTCACTGAACCCGGGCTTAGTAAGATAGGCATTTCATCAGCTTACAGGAGGTGGTATAAATCACCTCCAATACACCACTGACTAAATGTAACACTGTAGATGGATTTGACAAATGTTAATGTTCAGCATAAAAATCAAGAAAGAAAAATGTTAAGTATAATTCTATCAACGTAAAATTCAAAACAGGCGAAATTCTAAAATCTGTTTTTCAAAAAGGAAAACAACATGTAGGTGGCAAAACTATAAATGAAAGGAATTCAAAATTTTGAAAAAGACAAGCTAGTAGTACACCTGTGTGCCTGTGCTGGGATGGGTGGACACAATAGATTATTATCTAGAAGTAGTATTCAGGAAGCTTCTGGCAAGTTTCTATTTCTTGACCTGTGGAGTGTTTACAGTTTTTGTTTTACAGCAAGTTGTTAGGCCATATATTTAGGTTTTATGCAATTTTCTCTCTGGTATATTGCACAATATTTTTAAATGATGAAAGGGATTCTTTTGTTGAAGGGATGCTATAAAGGTTCAAGGAGGTTTTCTAAATACTACCCAGAGAGTTAGTAACTGACTCTCATAATTTTAGTCACTTAAGGGATTCTCTCAACTAAATTTCCTCAACTCCCACAAGGTACATGAAAACTGCCAGTTAATGGTAAGTTTCTTATAAAATGAAAAGAAACAGAAAGCAAAAGCCAAAACACCATGTTTATTTTCAGAGTGAGACATTTCAACCTAAATACATTTTTACTTTTTTTTTTTTGTCTCTACTACAGGGGGAAAGAATCACCTCTAATATCATCATTTGAAACCTATTTGTTTTTTCTTTTTCATACTAAAAGTAAAAATTTCTACAGATAGCAAAATCAATACGAACAATGCAAAATAATTTATCCGCTCAAGTCCAACCCCATCACTCTCTAATCTATTACTTTGTTTAAGGATTTCAAAAGAAATTAATACTATCTCATATTATCTTGTGTTCTTGTTTTGTGTTTATCTTGACCATTAGCGAGAGTGCATGAAGTCTGGGGCTTGGGCACCTCATTTGCCGCTGTACCCTTCATGGTTAGGAAACTGCTAGCTCACACACAAACCAGTAAGATGGTGAACAGGAATTCTCATTCCTCATCCCTCCAGAAATAATAATTTCAGGGGCTGGGGATTTAGCTCAGTGGTAGAGCGCTGGCCTAGCAAGCGCGAGGCCGAGTTCGATCCCCAGCACCAAAAAAAAAAAAAACAAAACAAAACACAATTTTGACAATACAGTCAAAAATAATTTTGTGGGAGTCAAGGAGTGCAGTGGAGATGTCCCAGGACTCTGTTGGAGAAAAACATGTGCAAATAAAAGCACTGAAATAGGGTGAGAACAGTTTAATTTTACCCACATCATGCCTCCTCCAAATTAGCACAGCTCAGTGCCAAAAGAAAACTCTTTGACCTTCCAGGGAGGAAGTAAAAATCTAGCAAGTACCTGGCTTCCCCAAATCTGTGGGACACCCTTCAAGAAGCCTACTGCGGCCTCACCTCACACAAATCACTGAAGGAAGTGGCATGGCTAAATAACACAGAGACATGTAGGAGCAGAAAAAGGGGATATACACCAACAGGAATGGGGGTGTGAAACTCAACAAAGGGCTACAGTTTCTACTAACTACCATCAATTTCCACCTAGAAAATTGCCCGGACATCATAGACTTCATAGAACACATCACCTGTAGCCCCCCACGACTGTCTGAAACATGTATCCAACATTCTGTGTACCACTCACCATAGCTGATCTCCTACATGTGCTCCTTAGATGGTGCAAACAAACTTGTGTAATCCTGCACAAGCACACTGTCTTAGTTTACTTTTCTTGTTGCTGAGACAAAATACCCGACACCCACAAATTAAAGGAGGAAAGCTTTATTTTGGCTCACAATTTGTAAAGGTTTCCATACATAGTCCACTGTTCCCAAGGCAGAGAGTCATCACAGAGGAGAAATGATCCATAGCAAATTAGGAAGCAGCAAACAACAACCAGCAACAAGCCTGCCTTCCCTCTCTCCCTTTATACTTCATCCAGGTTATAAGCCTATTGATTGGTGCCACCCACACCTAGGGTGGGGCTTCCATTAACCATACCTAGAACTATGCTAATACCAATCACTGGACTAATTTAGTACCACACATCCTAAATCCCAGTATCACACACCATACACCCAGCCAGTTCCAAAAAGTCCCACCTATGAGGCCTAAGGGTACATCTAGATACAAGCCATAACACACACACAGATGTCTAGCTTGAATTAGAAGATGCCTAATGCTGAACACTTCAGGGTACTGTCATTGGGAAAATAAACAAGAAGCTCCAAGCACTAGGCTAAGCTTTGCACTGTCAAGAGAAGACATAAAACACTAAGACTTACTCCCCAAGAAAGAACAAAAGGAGGGGAGTTGTGCATCATAGAAACGATCTGAGTGATTCCTAGATTCCCTAGTTGGGTGAATTGGTGCAAGCTTTTTTCCCTTAAAGTCATACAGTAAAAATGGGAGAATGTACATTTCTGCTTTTTTTCAAATGAAAATAGCAACACAAGACTTCAAGGAACATGACAAGTCGAGTAAACATGACATCACCAAAGAAACACAATTATTTTCTAATAATTGGCCGTAGAGAAATGGCTATCTATGAATTGCCTGACGAAGAATTCAAAATAATTGTTTTAAGGAAGATCAGTGAGATAGAAGAATACACGGATACCCTACTCAACTAAAATTAAAATAATATGTGAACAAAATGAGAGGTCTAACAAATAAATATCACACACACATGCACACAGAACCAAACAGGAATTCTGGAGATGAAAATTTATTTAAAATTTAAAAAAGATTTTAAAAACCCAAAAACCAAAAAAAAATTTATTCATTTTATAAGAATAAAATCTTCATTAGCAAATTCAATCAACCAGAAGAAAGAATGTGTGAGCTCAAAGTCAGGCTACTTGAAATTCTCATAGAAGAAAGAAAAATAATGTAAAAAAGTTATACAAATCTACATGATTTATGAGATAGCATCAAACAAACCAAGATACAAATTATGAGAGTCTCAGAAGTGTAGAAAGAGGCAGGTAGCTTATTTAAACAAATAATGCCTGAAATTTTCCCACATTTTAGGAAAGATAACATATGGACATTTATATTCGTGAAAGTTAAAGACCTCAAACATAATCAACCCAGAGAAAATTATAGGAAGATGCATTATGATCATATTGTCAAAAGCTAAAGACAAAGAGAAGATTTTGAAAGAAGAAAAGAAAAGCAACTAAAAAAGGGAACCTCCCTAAGGCTATCAACAGATTTTTTAGCCAAAACTTTGCAGGCCGGAGAGAATGCAATGTTATATTGAAAGTGCTGGAAAAAAGAAAAAAACCTGGCAAACAATTATACTATACCAGGCAAATCTGTCCTTCAGAAATGAAGGAGAGATAAAGACTAAACAAAACAGACGAAAGTTGAGGGAGTTCATTACCACTAGATCCACCTTATAAGAAATGTTAAGAGGGATTCTTCAAGTTAATGAAAAATGCTAATTAGTGCCACGAAACATATCAAAGTGTAAAACTCACTGGCAATAGTAAGTATATAGTCAAATTCAGAATACACGGGCTGGGGATTTAGCTCAGTGCTTAGAGTGTTTGCCTCGCAAGCATGAGGCCCTGAGTTCAATTCCTGGTACCAAAAAAAAAAAAAAAAAAAACAGAATATGCTAATAATATAATGGTGGTACATAAATCATTTTCACTCTAATTAAAAGCCTATAAGAGTTAAAGACAAAAGTATGAAAAATAACTATAGATACAATAATTTATCAATGGAAACAATATGAAAAAGATGTAAATTGTGACACTGAAAATATAAAATGTTGGGGAGGGCAGAAGTAAAAATACAGAGCTATATGTAATCAAAATTAAGTTCTTTTTGTTTTTTTGTTTTTGTGGTTCTGGCAATGCACTGAGTCACATTTCCAGCCGATTTTTGTTTTGTATTTTGAAACAGAGTCTCACTAAATCACTAAGTTGCCCAGGCTGGGCACAAACTTGCAATTTTCCTGCCTCAGTCTCCCAGAGTACTAGGACTAAGGTCATGCACCACTATACCTGGTTGAAGTTAAGTTCTTATCAGCAATAAATAGACTGCTACAACATATTTTAAGTAAGCCTCTTGGTAAACATGAGGAAAAAAATCACACAGAAAATGAGTTTGGAAGTGTTCTTTCTTCAATTTTTTGTAAGAATTTGAGAAATTTTGCTAGTAATTCTTTAAATATGTGGTACAATACAGTAGTAAAATCATGTCCTGGATTTTCTTTGATAGGCAGTTTAATTCAATTTCTTTTCACATTACTGGTCAGTTTATATTTTCTATTTCTTCCAGATTCAGTTTTGGTAGGCTGTATGTTTCTAGGAATTAATACATTTCTTCTAGGTTATCCAGTTTGTTGGCATATAACTGTACAAAGTAGTCTCTTATGATCCTATGCATTTATGGAGTATGAGTTGTAACATCTCTTTCATTTATTTTATTTCTTTAGATCTCTCTTTTTTCTTGTTTAGTTAAAGGTTGTCTATTTTGTTTATCTTTTTTTAAAAAAACTCAATTTTGTTGATCTTTTCTCTTGTTTTTCTAGGTCTATTTCATTTATTACTGCTCTGATATTTACTATTTGCTTCCTTCTGCTAAACTGGGCTCGGTTTCCTATCTTTCTAGTTCTTTGAGGTTGTCCATTTTGAGAACTCTCATTCTTTTTTTTTCTTAACGTAGACATTTAACACTATAAACTTTGCTCTTAGGACTGCTTTAGCTACATCCCATAAGCTTTGTATGTTGTGCTACCATTTTTCTTTAGCTCAAGATTTTTTTAAAAATGCCTTTTGATTTCTTCCTTGACTCATTTTATGAGGCCAGCATTACCCTTTACCAAATCCAGTGAGGGAAATGATAGGAGAAGATAATTATAGACCAACATCCCTTGTGAATACAGATGTAAAAAATCCTCAACAAAATACTAGCAAACTGAATCTGTAAACACATTAAAAGGATCATGAACCATGATCACTGGGCATTTATTACTAGGATGTGAAGATGAATCAACATATGTAAATTAGTAAATGTGATACATCACATTAACAGAAGGAAGGACAAAAGCCATACAATCATCTCAAGAGATGGGGAAATTCATTTGACAAAATTCTACCTTCTTTTTTTTTCTACCTCCTTTTATGATAAAAATATTACATACAGAAGGAATGAACCTCAATTTAACGAAGACCGTATATGATAAGTCCACAACTGACATCAAACTGAACAAATAAAAAGTTGAAAGCTTTTCCTTTAAGAATGAGACAAGGATATCAATTCACTACTTTTACCCAGTATAATACTGGACATCCTAGCTGGAGCAATTAGACAAGAAGTAAAAGGCATCCAAATAGGAAAGGAAAAGGTAAAATTATCTCAGTTTATTACAGGGTATATAAAGAAAACCCTAAAGACTTCACTCGAAAACTGTAAGAACTAATTAACAAATTCAGTAAAGTTATAAGATGAAAAATCAATATGAAAAAACTCTTTACATTTCTATACACTAACAATAAACTATTTTAAAAATTAAGAAGTAAATCTCATTTAAAGTAGCATCAAAAGAATAAAATGCTTAAATATAAATTTAACAAATGAGGTAAAGAAATTTGTACAGCATAAACTATAGAACACAGCTGAAAGAAAAAGAAGATATAAATAAATGGGAAGCTATCTCACATTCACATATTAGAAAAATTAATACTGTTAAAATTTCTAGTACCCTAAATACTCTAAAGAGTCTAGGTAATGCCTATCAAAAATTTCAATATTTTCCCCAAGAATAGAAAAAAAAATCCTAGAATGCATATGAAACCAAATAATCTTTGTTATAATTTATATCTAAATGTCTATCCCCCAAAGTCTTATGTACTCATAGGTGGAGCTAGGTGCCTAGATCATTGGTGTGGAGTACTGGATCAATCCACTGATTAGTTTTACATAGTTCTAGGTGTGGGTGACTGACTTACTGAAGAGGGAAAACACATCCTAGACATGAGTGGCACCAACCAATAGGCTTGTAGCCTGAATGGAATAAAAGGAGAGAGGGAGGCTTACTGATTCCTGTCTCCTATCTGCCCTGCCATGGACTGTTTATCTTCTGCCATGTTCCTCTGCCATGCTGCCCTACCTTGGAGCCAGCTGACTATGGAATGAAATTTCTACAAACTGTGAGCCAAAATAAACCTTTCCTACTTTAAATTGTGGGTGTTGGGTATTGTGTCTCAGTGAGGAGAAAGTAACTAAGATAAACCTTTTTATTTTCTTGGTGCTGGAAATCCATCCTAGGGCCTTGTGCATGCTAGGCAAGTGCTCTACCACCATGCTACACCCCAGCCCTATTTCAAATCAATCTCTTTTTAAATGGGGTACCAGAGATTGAACCCAGGGCCTTTGCACTGAGTTACATCCACAGTCCTTTTCTGTTTTGTTTGTTTTTTGTTTGGGTGTTTTGTTTTGTTTTGTGACATGGTCTCTACAAATTACTGAGTTCCCTAAGCTAAGCTCGAACTTGTGATCTTCCTGTCTCAGCCTCCCACAGTGCTGGGATTAGCTAAAGCAATCCTGACGAAAAAGAACAAAGAGGAAATCATTGTACTTCCTGAGTTGAAAATATATCAAAAATATGTTTCTATATAGGAATCAAAATAGCATGGTACTGGCATATAAAGTCACGTTAACAAATACAACAGGGTTTAAAGGCTCAGAAATAAACCCATGCATTTACAGTCAATTGATTTTTGATTAAGGTAGGAAGAATATATGTTGGGGAAAGGAATTTTCCTCAATAAATGGTATTGAGAAAACTGGATTTCCATATGTACAATAATGAAATGTGATCTTCATTTCATACTATATAGAAAATTCTATTTAAAATGGATTAAGACTTAAACCTAAAAACTGAAACTGTAAAACTCCTAGAGAAGGTATAGGAGGGAACTAAGAAGGCATAGAGTAAATATCTCTTTGACATTGGACTAGTCAAAGATTTTTTTGGATACAACCCCAGAACCATAAGTAACAAAAGCAAAACATACAAGTGGGATTGTAGCAAACTAAAATGTTTCTCTACAACAAAGGAAGCCATCAAAAGAGTGAAGAGATAACATATGAACCTGGAAAAATATTTGTAAACCATGCATCAAATAAGGAACTCAATAGCACAAAAACAATCTAATTAAACAAAGAGCAAAGGACTTGATTAGATGTTTCTCTAAGAAGACATACAGATGACCCATGAGCATGAAGACATGCTCAACACTAAGTCAGGAAATGCAAATTAAAACTACAAACATAATATCTACTTGGACCTGCTAGAACAGCTATTATCAAAATGACAAAAGATAACAAGTGTTAATGAGAACATGGTGAAAAGGGAACCCCTGTATGCTGTTAGATGGAATGTAAATTGATAATAGCTGTTATGGAAAACAGTATAGAAGTTTCCTCAAAAAAATAAAAACAAAACTGCCATATAATCCAGAAATCCCACTTCAGTGTATATATTCAAAGTAGTAAGTGAAAACAGGATCTTGGGAGTATTTCACTTTTGAATGCTCCCTACTCCTCAAGTAGCTATCATCTCTCTTTTCCCCCTTTTTTGCCATCTTTAAATAAACTGTCCTCTCTTAGTTTAAACTCAGTTTCTTTACTGTAGCTTGGTTTATGGTCACTGGGAGCTGCATTTTCTAGCAGAGCAGCAGCTCACAGTCCACCTCAGGATATAACATTAATTTGTGCTTCAGCTGGGAATTTGATAAGAGAAAACATCTGAATACCACTTGAAGCTATATGCTACCCAAGATGAGAATGCCTGATGTATACTGAGGACCTGTAGATAAACCCTCTAAAGAGTACCTTTAACTGCACCCCTGACCACCTGCTGAAAGTAACAAAAGTGACCATCACCCCTTGCCCCATCATACAGTTAAGAGGGACCTCTTCAGGGAAGTTAAGTGTCTAGACAAAGTCATAAAATTAATCACTCCTGCTATACTGCCAAACGTAACCTATCTTCTCTTGCCGGGTGTTCAATGACTAAGGTTTGGGAGACCAAAACAAAAAGGTAACTGGGCTAAGAGGACAGCCAATACTTTGGCCCTGGCCGTCCAAGATCAACAAGTGTTAGATGCCAGCCCAGGTTTATTA
>PVJO010024153.1:0-24897 GCA_004026905.1 Hystrix cristata
TATCTCAAAGCATTAGGTGTTATCCCAACAATATGTAAATTGTTATAGTTTTATGTATCAGTTAAACATTTAAAAATCATTCAAAAATAAATGCTCATCAACAAAATTTATTTAAAACAATGACCCTATAATAAAAAGCATGCATAACTGACTATACTTTTGGTATTATTATTTTGAGCAAATTCTTACATTTTACATTATGTATCAAACCTATAATTAAAAGAATAAACATGTGCAAATTTAAAATGTATGATTATGTTTTCATATATGGATGCACAGTGATATGAAATGATCACAACATTCAAACTAATCGATTTATTCATTACCTAACATCGTTGCCATTTATCTGTGTGTCTCTGTGTGTGTGTGTGTTAGGTAAGAATACTTAAATAACACAGCACTATTGAGTATAGTCACTATGCTTTATATTAGATCTCCATAACTTATTCAACTTATAAATGAAATTTTCAAACCTTTGAACGTCTCCCTGTTTCTCTAACTCTAGTCTTTGCCCTGGGAATCACCCTTCTACTTTCTGTTTCCAGAGTTTGACTCTTTAGTTTCCTCATATCCATGATATTTGCAGCATTTGTTTTTGCGTTTGACTTGTTTCACTTAGCATAATATGCTAGAGGCTCTTTTTGTTATATTTTCAGATTTGTTTCTTTATAAAAGGGGTGAATGTGTTTGCTAACCATTGTTGTCTTTCATAATTTTGATAATACTCTTGTAACAGGAGTGAGATAATATTGTGACTTGGATTTACATTTACCTAATGACTATTGATGTTAAGCACATTTTTATATTCATTGGTCATTTGTACATCCAATATTAATTTGAAAAATTCTCAGTAATTTTGCTTCAAATATTACTAACTGTTCCTTTTCCTCTGTTTTTCTGGTATTCTCAGTATACATATATTATTAGATCTTCTGTAGCTGTCTCACAGTTCTTAGATATTTCGTTATTCTGGTTTTTCTTTCCAGTTTTTTATGCTCTGTTTTTCAATTTTGTTACTCTTGTCCTGGCTTCTAGCTCCCTCAGCTGTGCCTAGTCTATTAATGATTCCTCGAAAGCATTCCCCACTTTTGTTGCAGTGTTTTGCATCTCTAGTGTTTGTGTCTTATCTTTTTAAGTATTTCTTTCACTCTGCTTAAATTAGTCATCTGTTCTTACATGTTGTCTTTTTCTACTAAAGTTTTCACAGCTGCTTATATTCCTAGTCTAATAATTTGAACATCCCTGACATATGTGACTTTCTGTTATTTAGTTTTTTCAAATTGTATTTTTAACGTTGTAATTTCCATTGAAATCTGTATAAAATATAACAGGCTATTGAAACTTCATCAAGTAGGCCTTTAGTGGCATGATGGCAATTTTGAGAATGGAGGAGGAGGAGACCATTTACGTGATTCTGTGCATGCCTCTCAGTGCAGGTGAGACTGCTCCTTGGTTATGAACTTCACGGTGCTTTTTCGTGTTTATCTTGCTCTTAGGTGGAGCATGAGGGCTAGATAGGCTGCAGCTGGGTAATTTCATTTCCCTTTACTGAAGGTGACAGACAGCTGGAATTCGTTATTTCCCTTCCCCAGGTAAGTTAAGTTAGGCTCTGATAAAAATCCTGAACTTAGGCTCTGGTAAAATAGTTTCTCATGAGAAAAATCTTGGTTAAAAAAACCCAGAAGGCTCTAGTGTTTTGAAAATAGTTTCCCTTCCTCTCCCCTACTGCAGTATGGTTTGTTTGTTTGTTGTTTTTTGCTTTCTCTTTTATATTACTTAGGAGAATCCACTGGAAGTTCTGGAGACAAAAAAAATCACAAAGCGTTGGGATTCTCTATGACTAGGTCCACCCGAGGCTGTTGACTGTCAATCTTGCCCACCTCGAGGCTCCAGCAAGTCGCGAATTACAGCACAGGTTTTCCTAACTGGCCCTGGGCTCCCTCCCAGGTTTCTGCTCGTAGGTTTCTACTCTGGTAAACTGCGGTTCTCTGTATCAGTCTGCCTTTCTCTACAATTTTGGGAACAAATTTCCTTGTGATATAACTTGTCTGAGAAATACAATTAGAGTTTATTTTTTTTAGTTTTTTTCAGTTTTATACTTGTTAACAAAGAACGGTGATTTCTGAGATCCTTTCATACCAGACCATGTGACATTTTTAAAGTAACAAGAAATTGATCACTTTATGGAATGGACAGATTTATCTTTAAATAGAGAATCATAGTTTCATGTAAAGTTTTGTCAAAGGAATTTACATTAACACATAAAATAAATGACAGCAACACTGTTACAAAACCCCAGAGATCAGTTTTCTATTAATGAATTTTCAAAAGTTAAAAAAAATCATTTTCTCCTAGTTTTATTTATATAGACACACATTTCTACATATGTTAAGTATAACAAATATAAAATATAAATACCACATACAGTATGTATATAAATTATACACACTTATATTGTATAGGATATATATAGTGCATAAAATTGATATTAAGACAATCATATTCAAATAAAGTGAAATATTATCTGGATTTTTATGTAAAAATCTTATTTGCAGCTTACCAGATCAGAATTAAACATTATATTTTTGCATTGAGAGATATGAAAATTTTGTATCATCTCAAACCAAAGCATCTATGAGTGAAAGGAAGCAGAAAGATGAATTGACAAGTAGGCAATTAGCTCCTTTCAGAGTAGGCAGGTGGAGTGCTTGCCCTTTAGCAGGGTCTCAGCTGTTTTTCTAGACTGCTGGTAAAGTGAAAAAAGGATGATCTTTAATTCCCATTTACCCTTTTCTTCATCTCCCTTCCAGTAAAGATCACTGTTCTTTCTAAAATGTGTCTGCATATATTTGGTATTTATAAAATGCCAATATAATATTCTGAAACAATAAATACATACACATATACTTAGAAACGCCATTTCAACTATCAGAAGGCAAAAATTAAGTATTTTTTTGTCTTTTGAAGGCATTTTAGTGTTGGGATTTTGTTTTGTTTTGTTTTGTTTTTCCTCCCAACTCTTAACACGCCAGTAAGGAGAAGATACTATCTTAGGACATTTTGAGGAAGTAAGGAACACATTGGTAAGAGGAGGTCTATCTGTTGTGCAATTCTCTTAAACAAATAATTATACCGTTTCTTATTATGATTATGATGTGTTCAAATCTGTTATCAATTAAACTCTATGCCACTATAAAATTGAACTCACTGTTGTTCTTTTTGGGAACTCATTCTAAGGTTATATTATCAGTTATTTCAAATTGATAGTGAATATTCAAAACAAACTGTCATTTCTTAAGAATCTCTACATTTTATATAATAATCATGTAATATTTTTCTTGCTATTTACTCATTTGTGAATTTTTAATTAAATAACTTCAAACATAGTAAAATGTAATGATAACTGGTAATTATTTATCATTTTAGCTTTATTTTACTTAACCCCAAAATTGATGTAATTGCAAACCGACATGTTCTTTGGACATGAGAAAATCCACAGACACACATGACATAAACAATGACTCAGTGAAATTTTACTGTAGGTATCAACACTGTGCTTTAGTTCTATGCTCTGTTTGGCTGGTGCTTGCCTCTATCTGTTCTTTTTATCGTATTTGGCACCTAATTTCATGATTAGCAGCATGTAGTCCATGGAACTATGTTTACTTCAACAAAGTGAAGGAAAAGAAGGGTTGAAAACAATGTGAGCATTTCTGGAGACTAAAAGGGATTGAATGGGGACATTTTTCTGGCATCACTCAGCACATTTCTGTAGTACACTATTGGTGCTCATATTAGAGGACGATCTATTTTGCACCAGAAAAATATCTTATTTTCATAGTTTTGATCAGTTTTCCAACAACCTCCTTAAGACCCTTATTGTCTAAAAGCAAAGGAAAATGTGTAAAAATTAGACACTTAGAATAAGTTTGTCTGAATTTTTTTTTGGTTTTTCTATTTTTCTCTGGTGATTCTTTAAAGGAGAGAACATTTACTTTGGTTCATGGTTTTGGAGGAGTCAGTCTATGTTCAGCTGCTTACACTTTTAGGTCAGAGGCAATCCAGAAACAGTGGAAGATGTGGCTGAAAAAAGATGCTTCCTCATAGCAATAGTAACAAGGGCTAACAAGAGACAAGAGACAACAAGAGCTATAGTAAGCGGAAGATGAAGAACTTGGGCACATTTTGAGCAATTTATGTGTATATTTTGACTTTGCATTCTCTAGTCCCTAATAGCATCAATGTTGGAAGTGGACAGTGGAAGCAGTTCTGACAACACAAGCATCCGCTCAATACCCACCAGAACCTGTCGTCTACTGCCTGTGTAGCGTGTGGCTGTCACTGTCCCAATCTTTTCTGAACATTTCACATTCCCTCACCATGGAGGACTGTAGGTTGTAGATACTTATCTTCAGTTTACATTCAAAGAGACTGGGATTTAGAAAAAAATAAAAAAAAATTCCATGGTTGTATGCAAATAATCAGTGAGGTGCAGCTCTCTAAAATTAGAGATTGTTATGATAATCATATCTTCCTTTTGGTAAATAAAGGACTTTTGCAGTTTAACATACTCTCAGGATATATATTCATATATTTACATATATAAGTAGAATTTTAAAAATGGAATTTGTGACATAGTTATTTCTCCGTCTAGACGCAATCTAAATGGGAAACACAATAGTAAAAACTAAAACTGTATTTCATATCTCTAAACTCAGGGAGAAAACCGTCCAAACATATATCAGTTGTTTGAAAAACTATTTCGGGATAAAAATGCATAAATGAGTGTAATAAAAATGAGATAGTATGCTATATAAGTACTCAAAATACTATGACAATTTATTAGCACTCATTGTTGAGAGAGGTCCAGAAAGAAGTAACAAGAAATTCACTGTATCCTTGATAACAAAATCCTCCATTGAATGAACATGATGAAGTGATGCTCCCCAGGCTGTGCAGGTGGTGAGTGGAAAAGGAAGATAGTTGTATACTATTTAAGAAAAATTGGAAATCTTCACTGACAGTTCATGGTGTTTGTGATAAACTAAAATGGCTGAGAACACGGGTTCACAACAAAGCAGACTCCGTGTTTGTTTATCAAGGCTTTCCATTTGGTTGTATGAATTTTATTTTAATTCCCAAGTGAGAATTAAATAGCAAAGAACTGCTACAGAATTTTTAAAAGAAGAAAAAAGGGCAAAAGGGATAAGAACAAGATTTAGGGCATGTTTGGTTTAGAAAATTATTGCTGGAGAAGTTGGTATTATAAGATGGCATCTAAGAAATTGTAGGTGAACGAGCAGGCATGTGGGGAATTTAGAAGAGTTTTATAGAATGAGAAAAAAAATAAGAAAGTTTCCAAGGAATACATCAAGAAGGCAAAAAACAAAAAACAAAAACAAAAACATAGACACAAGGAAAAAAGTAATTTCCTTATAGATACTTTTAGCAGTTTTGTATAAAAGTAGCACACTGGACACTTCAAAGCATTTATAAATACTTACCAGTTTCTTTGAAGGGCACTTTCTTCACAAGTTTTTGGTTAGATTTATTTCATTATCATTAACTTTCCATGTACTAGAAAAAATTAATCTATGTCCAGTTTGTGGTCCCTCTATTTTTTCTTAGTGATTATTAATTCACCGTAGGAGTGCTCACAATATATTGAGGAGATGAATTTTGACAAAAGACTTGAAGCAGAAAAAGGTAACCTTGCAAGGGAAAAAATAAAAAGAGATGATAATTACTTGCTACATACAAAATGAAAAAGACATCATGTGGATTACCACAAATATTATGATATGTTTAGGACAAGTCAACAGAGGAAGGCAAACATTTTATAAAGAATATCAGTAAGGTTCTTCGATCTTTATATTTAACAAGTGATTAACTGATGAAATGATATTTAGAGTGAAGAGGTGACTTTTTCTAATATATAAAAAGCGCTAGAGAAATTAAAAAATTGATTTTTATGTAAGAATTCAGTGAATTTCTCGAAAGAGTTTCTAAATCAGGAGACATTCAGAACTAAGCTGTAAAGTAAATGGCAAGTGTCTAGAAGAGAAAGAAGTAAGAAATGATTATGGTAATCTACACAGCATTGTCCTGCTAGATGCTCTTCACCATTATTGGAATGACTTAAGAGATATAAAAGGAAGTTACGAAAAGTTATAAAGTTCTCGTGTTGAGAATGATGTTCTTATGTTAGGCAAAAGAAAAAACTGGCAAGAAATGATAAGTGGTAAAATTGCTCACTTTCACAGAAAAACTGACCTGTTTAGCAGTTTGCCTCCTTGATGAGTTAGCCACAATGCAGCTGTGAGAAATCAGTTTTGCACATTGAGAAGAGGTTGTAGAAGAAACGCTAACTGAAATAACCCTCGAAATCACATCAATGATACACTTTTTAGGTTTAAATGACTTTAAAAATGTGCACCTAAATGGAAGTAACAGACTGATAGACGCATGATGATGGCTTAGAATAAGATCTTCGCTCAAATATTTCCTCGCATATGTCTACATCCGTTCCATTGCTAACCTACATTGCTAACCTGCATCACGGATATCATTCACAGGAATCTCTAACATGACTATAAACGATATAAAGACTACCTAAAATAGATCAGAAATTAGGAAGAACTGTAGATTTTGGAAGGATCAACATACCCTCTTCCCCTAAAACAGAGAGAGCTCAAAAGAGATTTAGAAAGGCCGAGAACTGTGTGAATGGGGCATAAGGATGTCACAATCACCAAAACTTACCTTTTCCTTCCTCGCCCTAAATGTGCTTTACAGCATTGTGGTCAACTTATTTGTACCCATAAGTTTTATTTTTTATAGAATGTACATGGTATTATCTCTCTGTGCCTCATCATTGTTTAGTCCATTCTTCATTTTTTTGGTGTTTCAGTCTTTTCTTAATGTGGTTCCTAAATGGTTTTAGTTCCCTTCCTACACAGTATTTTTGTTGTAGCCATAGTTAACAACTTCTACTGAAGTATTTTCAAAAATAACTTCTACATTGACAAACCTCAAATTTTCTTGTCTACTTTAGACATTTTCCTTCCATTCTAGATACTTATTTTCAGATGTCAGCTTGTAGCTCCATCTTTGTACCCTAACCTTGACCATCCTCTCAATCAACAAATTACTGACTTCTCTTTTGGTAATGTTAACAACTTCTGTATCTGATGCCATCTTCTGCTAAAAAGAATTTAGTATATTATTTTACCTATGTCATATATATGTGTTCATCATATATATAAATATATATATGTGCGTATGTGTGTGTGTGTGTGTGTCTGTGTGTGTGTGTGTGTGTGCGTGTTCACTTTACTGACTATTCATTTTGGAACTGGTTGATTCCCGGTATATTCACACAAATTTTTGTAATATATTTCTAAATGTTTTCTCTGCTTCAAATTTTACATATCCAGTCCATTCTTTATCTTTCACTAGAATTTTTTGTACTAAATCAAAAATCTGACCATTGCACATTCCTATGTAATGCCTTTTGTTTAACCGTACAGCCTACAGAATATATTTATAACTTTTATTTTGTAGTATTTAAGGCATTTCAATTTCTGCGTCCAATTTTTTTCAGACTTAACATGCATAAACCAAAATCAACCAAACTAAAACCTTTGATGTTTTCTTACAGTAGTAGCCTTCCCATATTCAAACTGTTCCCTGATCTTGAAACATAATGATATAACAGCGTTCATCTCAAATTTAGAGATTACTTCACAACGCACTCGTATAAAATTTCATAGGTCCTTTGTCCCAAAAGTCATTATTTTCCCTTCAGTGTTAAACTTTGGAAGATCTCTGCCTGTTTGCCACCGTTTTTCAGGTCCCTCTTTCTATTAAGGAAGCCTTTGTGGTGGGGACTCCCAATGAAAGGCCACAGGGACAAAATCATGTCTCACAAACCAGAACTATGGATTGAAGCAGGGAGCTGGGGTGTTTTTCTGGGGAGTGTTTTTAGTAGAATTTGGCTTTCCATGTAGTGATTTTGACAGAGGAATAGGAACGTTAGGATTAGTTTCAGATGAGTAGCTTTTTCTGAGGCAGGATTACACACGCGGATTACCTCGGTTTTGGGTGCTCATGAAGTGAGGATTTCTTAGTAACTGGGCATCTCTACTATAAACAGAATTGACACAGTGGCGGGAGAATATGATTGGTAACAAAGTAGTATTCACTCAGAAAATGGGAATCTGCACAATATGACTATGGAATGCACACTATTTTCTGTTAATACAAAATCTCTTCAAAATGTTTCAAGAGGTGGAGTACAAAAATGAAAAACAGATAATCTTTAAGAATTTCAAAATTGTGTCAATAAATCAAAATATGCTACATAGTTTTATCATCACTGAATGATTTGCAACTTTTAAAATAACTAAATTTCATATTTAAAGACAGCCAGACAGTGAGAGCAAGATATATAGAAAGAAAAGACAAGTACATCATCATCTTGGCAGGAACTTGGTGGGTATCTTCAACTGCATACTCAACCGAGATTATATCTGAAGTATATCTTTCTTGTAAACTATACATTTTATCTTATTTATTAATTCTGTCAAAATAGAACCTATCCTAGGAGACACAGATTTACTTCATTTTTATATTCTTGAATCTCAGGGAAATATAAACATAAAAGTACAATAACCTTGCCACCTATTACTATTGGTTTGGACATTTTAGAATGGACTTTTATGCTTGAAAATTAAAATTCATTTATTTATCAACATCACAATTGAAAGAAATATTGGGAGCTGAAGATAAACAGAATGAAACCAATGGAAAAATGTGCATTGCCTAATTTTGGTGCTAGAATGAAATAATTTGCTTTTTTAAGTAATATAAGAGATTAAGATTTCTGGAGCAAGAATGCTTCAGTTTTAATGCCTACAATAATGTCTGTCTACTACATTTACCAAATCAAAGACATCATCCTTTTTTATGTATGTCGTTATTTTATATACCATTGCCCAAATCTACAGACAACCTAAATAAATGACTTATAGAATACCAATTATTTCAAGATGAGTATTGTGTTCAGAGATCTTATAATAATAATTAAAAAATACTTCTGAAAACACCAATTAGTGAAAGATGACCATGGAAGGGTGAATATGGGAGTTCCAGAATTGCTTCAGAAAGGGGCAAGAAGGTTGGATACATGTGTTCAAAGCAACTGAGATATTTTGAGGGAACTTCATGGCAGTGTGTCTTTTACTGTGATTTTTAAAAAAATTTAGACTTCACCATATTTTTTATTTTATCTTGTATATGCTCATAATTACCTCAAGATTGGCTGAGGAATAAATTCTCTGACTAGAAAACTTCATGGCTAGAAACAGCTTTGTTCCCAGGTAACAGTAGCCCAATGAAATTAGTAGAGAGCTAAAACATTTTGCTATAGCACAAGTTGTGCAGTCAGTAAATTCAGGTATTATTATGTTTAGACACAACAGAAAAGATTCATGAAAAAAGGAATCTCATATTAGCAGTTATAAAGTTTGGAAGCAGTTATAAAGTTTGGAAGTATTATACCTTCCTAAAATATAAAACATAACAAAGTTTTATTTGTGATGCTTTAAGCGTAGAACGTTACCAGTATTTTATCACTACACTTTCATGAAGACACAACTACCATTGGATCTTTTTTTGCCTTTACCACATGGTAATAAGCACAAGGCACATTTCCACTGCAGTGTGTGGTCCTTTTCATTGTCATGGGAAATTTTTCAATGAAATTTGGTTGTGGTTAACATTAATTTTACCTGTGTATTCAAAACAAATTGTATGGACACAGTAAATCAGTAATAATGGAATCACAATTATTTCAACAAAAATAAAGTTTTGCTTTTCGTGTAAATGATGGTTTCAACATTCCAGATATCAGAGGAAATATGGAGCAGTTGCCTTACATTGTTTCTGTTAAATAATCTTGGAAATATTCAAAGAATTCCTTCCTTAGAATGCAGGAGCTTATCAGGAAAGCCTGTTTTGTAATCCTCTCTGTTTCTTTGCATTTGGTTTACACTTTTGCTACCTAGTGGTACCTAACATTTAACTGGATGTGAATTACCAGCTTACCAGTTTCTGGAGCTTTGGACTCACTGTCAATTCAGAGTAATTATTTTTCTATATGTCACTAATTCCAGTTCTTAAGCAGGCTCTTCTTATAAAGTCTGTCAATCACAATAAATTGTTTTGAATAAAGACAGTTGTGTAAAAAAGAGATATGATATGGTAAATGTAAAATACCATTAGCCATAAAAATCATATTAAATACACTGTTTCTCAAAAGAGAAAAGCAATACTGTAGCTTGATAAATCTCTTTTTCCTACTCTTTCTGAATATAGAAGGCATCTTAGTAAAACATCCTGAATTCCTGAGTGTGCAGGGCCAGCCCTCTAATGGTAGGATCAAGGACCAATCATAGTAAAACATTCTCTTCACAAAACAAATGGTTTGAAGCATAACTACTTTCCCATAGTCCCTCAGCTTACTGAATTAATTTATTCAAATTATAAAAGCAAAATATGCTTAAATTCCTAGGTGACATCTTTTCTTCTTCTAATCATATAATTTACAACTTTATTGCTTATTCTCATAGCAAAGAGCCTTTTCACTAATGACTACTTTTAAGGATTTCTACAGTAAGATATAATGAGGATATATACTGGAAAAGTCAGTTAAAGAAATACAGGAGAGTGAGAAATCGCAGAGAAAAAGAGTAATGCAAATACACAAGAGCCGTCTCTGAGCTCTGTGTTTTTGCTATTTTTTTCTGTGAAAAATGATGTGACTAAAGAAGAACAAAAGGTTTAAATTCATCTTTTAGTAAAGAGACATCAGTGAGTTTTTAAAGTTTAGAATCACAAAACTATTTGTATATGGTTTCATTACATTGCTGTGTGCAGAATCAGTTTACGACAGGACCAAAGACCATTAAGTAAAACTGAACTTTTAAGTATAATTCTAGTATCATGTAGCTTGAGGAAATGGCTGTTAATGATAAAAAGAAATGGAAAGAAATAACAGGGTAAATACACAAAGATACAGATTTTTCTAAGTGTCTTGAAGCTCCAAGAACGTATTCATTGTCTTGAAATGTATATGTATTCTGAGCACTATTGTATAATGAATCATTTTATGTTTTGTATCTATGCATAAAGTACATACTTTATATTTGATTTATAATGTTTAGGTGAGTGCATTACAAATAAAAATATGAAAATAGAATTCAGTTTAGGTCAATTCAAAATAAAATTTACACATTGGCCAATAGTAATGTGAAAAGAAGAAACCGGAGGCTTATTTTTACACAAAGGCAATTCATTGAGAGGTTCAAACTACATTTAAAGTAATGAAAAGTTGAGCTCTAAGAATGGAAAAATTATTGACTTTGGATATTGTAAAGTAGTGATTCTTAATTCTTAAGAAACATGATAAACCTAATTTAGAGCCATCAAAATGTAGGATGATGTATACACACTAAAACTGCAGCTAAAAATGAATGCATAAAAGGCAGAATATTGACTGCAAAGAAGGTACCACTTAAATTTTGGTTTCATTAAATAGTCCTCTTTAAAATAAATATGAAGGAAACAGAAGTGTCTACTTTTTTTCCTAAATCTGATTAAAGAAACTGATGATAAAAACCCACTTTCAAATTTTTATTACAATACTCTATGGATCGATAGAAGAATGTGCCCAAGATTTATACTATGCCAGTACTTTAATTCAGTTCAAATCATCTGACTTTTTAAATAGTATTTCTTCTTTGAATAATTTTTTCATGAAGACTTGCTTTCATAGTTAATCATTAAATATTAGTTGTGCTTAAGTGGATGACTTACAGTATTAAACTCATCAATCTAATTTAAAAAGGAATTTGAATTTTAATGAAAATAAAAACATGTGTATTATATAACATATATAATAGATAAACACTGTTAATTTTTTTGATGTTCATCTATCTGACCTCATTTGATGAAATACTTTGTTTATTGTGGGAACACTGGTTTTTATCATCTCCATCAAGGGCTTTTATTTTTGCAAGTTTTAAACAAAGTCTCTATTTATAAATATGAAATTAACCTCAACTTTAAAGTCAGTTTTCTGAATAAATGTAAGTGATTTTGTAATTGACCTTATTCTGCAACTGACAATTAAACCCAGAATCTGTGCAGCAATAGAGGTTAATATGAATCTTTTAGTCTCCTTGTTACTTAATTTCCTGTTCGTTTTTGTTTTTACAACACTTTCATTTCCCTTGGTAAAATTAATAAAATTCAGGCATGGTTAAACATTTCTACTCTGATGGACTAATTAATTTTGAACTTTAAAATGTGAAAGTAAATGAACACCTTTTATTATTCAGTAAGGGACTATATTTTCATTATAACTCTACTTGGTCTTTAATAGTAGAATTTTTACACTATTATGTTTTTAATCAAAGCAGAATTAGATTGCTTGACCAGCTAGAAATCAGCTGTTTTAAAATAATTCTTGAATATTCAAAAGAAAATCAGAAAACTTTAATGAGTCTGTATTCAATGTTTACATCCCATGATACATCGCACGAGTTCTATTGGCTTCAATGTACAAAATTTTTCTGTTGCCACCAAAACCAGAAATGAATTAATTCTGTCTAAAATAGAGATAATTCATTATATAACTTTACAAGTATCTGATGAAATGCAGCAGTTCCAAAGAAACCATCATCACTATGTCCTCTATTACAGCCCTGTTCATAAATTCTTCTTACTTTGAGCTAACTCAATACCATACTAGAAATTTTTAAAAGTAATTGTTTGCTATATGGTGTATTTCATCAAATAAGTATTCTTTCCATTTAAATTATTTTAAATTACTTTTACATTCCTTGATCTTTATGTGATGAACTTTCAACTTACAAAGTCCCCTAAACTAGCTGATCATTGGCATGTTCAGCCATGTATATATAAGATAAGTAGATTGTCTAACATTTTTGTTCCTTGATAGAAATAATTTGTTGAAAATGTTAAAATTTCTCAATTACATGAAATTGACTTTTAAAAATGTATGTAAATGTTTACAAAACTCAATATGAAGTTTACTCATATTATCATTAATAATTTTAAGCAAAGATTATGATGTTGAGAAAACCTACACTACCATTTTCTTAATTTATTTGATGTTATCAGAAGGTTTTCTTTTTGTTGTTGTTGTTCTTGTTTTGATGTAATACATTTAGAAGAATGGTAGAAAGGAAGGACGGAATGATGGAAAGAAGGAAGGAAGGAAGGGGAGAAAGGGAGGAAGGGGCCCGGGATATAGCTCAGCTGTGGAGTGCCCCACATTCGATACCAGTACTGGGGAAAAAAAGCCATTCAAACATATAATCAAATAGCTAGGTAATTTTATTCAAAGGAAGTACAAACATTATCTCACTACTATGTTCAAGGAGATTTTAGTTCCCCAGAACACTCTGCAGAGTTCATGCATATGATAGCTGTCTTTGTTTTCTCATTGCTGAGACAAAACACCAGACACTTATAAACTAAAGGAGGAAAGGTTTGCTTGGCTAACAATTTGTAGAGTTTTCTGTCCACAGTTGGCTGGCTCCAAGGTAGCATGGCAGAGGGCCATGGCAGAGGAATAGCTGCTCAAGGAATAGCAGAAAGGAAGCAAAGAAAGTCCAGGGAGGAGCCCAGGAGCCAAATGAACCCTTCAGGGCCGTCTGCCCCAGACCCGCCTCTTCCCAACAACCACCCTCCTAGCAGCAAGTCAGGTACCCACCCCCATAATCCAACCACCTTCCAAAAACCCTGCTTATGAGCTGCTGAGTCCTGGGAGACATTTGGATATAAACCATAATGATATGAATGCATTAAATTGATTTTAAATGATTGAATAAATACTCATTGAATACTATTATTTCTGTAATGTTAAAATGGTAGTGTTTAAGATAATTTCCTGCTATCCTCTGTTTTTGTATTTGTCTTAGTTACCTTTCTTATTGCTAGACAAAGTACTCAAAACCTAAAGTTAAAGGAGAAAAGGTTTATTCGACTCAAAGCTCGTAGAAGTTGCAGTGCATAATCAGCTGACTCCAAGGCGAGGTGGTAGGCAGAGGGGCCTCACAGAGGAGAAACCGATTGTGGCAGGCAGAAGACAGCAAGGCAAGCAAGCAGACAAGCTTCTTTCTGTCTCTTATATCCTCTGTCTAGGCTGCCAGGATTAGGGCAGTGCCAAACTGATCAATGGACTGATTTAGTAATTGCACACCCTTGATCCCAGCATCACACTCTAGATCCAGCCACCTCTGAAAAAGCCCCAACTATGACCATGTGAGGCTTTTGGGGGACATCTAGACACAAACCATTACAGTATTGTTTTATTTGTTTGTTGAATTTCTAGTTTGGATTTTATTTCTCATCCCTGGGCATGCAGCAAGACTAAAATTAATACAGAAGTTGGCGATACCTGAACATACATGATAACAGAATATAATTCTAATCATTTCTCAGAATTTAGGATTCCACATTGATGGAAGTACAAGTTTTAATTTAATCACAACACAGTTGTAGCTAAGTCTTGTGCTGAGGAATTTATGTGATATATTCCACATAAAAATGTTCATTTTCAGTTTCATTTTTGGACTGATACTTTCTCCTACTACTCCATTTCCAATGTTCAGATATCATGTCATGGCATTGATGGAACACTATATATATATATATATATATATATATATATATATATATATATATATATATATATATATATATATATATATAATATATATGTGTGTGTGTGTGTGTGTGTGTGTGTGTGTGTCTTAGAAGCAGGAAAGGAGAGACATCACTGTGCCCAAAAGTGGAATAATATGTTCAATGTTACATTTCTTCTCCGTGCTACAAATATAAGGCATATATCAGTGACTGTGAGCATACAAAATTCCCATTTCTACCATTTGATCTGTGACTTTATTGACTACAAAGAAAATTCCTATATATATGTGCATTCTGTCATTCAGACTTTCAATGAATACTTATTAAGGGCTCTTTCCCTTTTTTGTCTTTGTATTCTAGAAATAAAAATTTGAACAAATCAAGAAAGAACACCTACTTTCATAGAACTTGCAAATAATAGAGCAAATTAAAATATAAGCTGAAAAATGTGATCACTCAATGGGAGGCAAAGTATAAAGAAGTAAAGGCAAGAAATGCACAGTTATTGAAAATGCTTCAGGAAGGTGAAATGAAAGATAAAGCAGAAATACTTCTGCAAGTTGATGAATCACAAAGTATCAAGAATGAGCTAACTATACAGGTGACTTCACTCCATGCCACATTAGAACAAGAAAGATCTAAAGTGAAAGTACTACAAGCAGAATTAGCCAAATACCAGGGTGGCAGAAAAGGAAAAAGAAACTTGAATCTGACCAGTGCAGGTGATCACATTAGCCTTTGAAGTCAACACAAAAATTAAACTTTCAGGGTTTTTCAAAAATGTGGATATTTCATGTTGTGGAGCTGCTAAACTATGCAGTTTTGTTGATGGAACAACAGGCAACTAGCTAATAGTCTATAATTATATGTTTTTTGGCTTAAAAGTGAAAAGAAAAAATGTAGAATTCCAGTAGAACTTAATGATTATTGTTTACTATCCATACTTATCACTTTAGTTTTTCATCATTCAATAAAATTACTTTACTATTCAAAAAAAATAAACAGATATCAATAAGTAACTGAAATCTGGTAAAGAAAAATTATTCAATGATAAGAAAAGGCAAAAGAAGGATGTCTGACCTACTCTGAGGAACAAAGAAGAGTTACTTCCGATGAGATCTAAAACGGAATGTATATACTGAGTTGATTAATGAAGACTATTTAAATAACAGCCTCACATACCAGAGAGAAAGCAAAGCATGCTGTATCTCTAGAAATGAAACCAGGTGAGTGTGGATGAACCACCAGAGAAAGTAGAAAGGAGGGAGGTTTGAGACAGCAGCTTAGCTCAGGGACTCCTGGGATGTTCTGATAATGTGGAGTTAGGTATCATGTATTCATTTGCAGTTTTCATTAAATGAATTACACTAGGACTTATTCCTGACATTACAATTCCTTTTTCAGGCATGCTGCCTCATCTTAATTCATTCACTCAGCAACTACCTATTGAGTTAATTACTTGCATACACTGCTTTTTCAAATAATCCAAATTAGGCAACACAGGCAAGCAGATTACAAAACTAAAAGAACTAAAGTTCCTTTTTCTCATAAGATATTGAGGGTTCCAGAGTATAATATATCCAAAAGGTAATGGTTCATAAAATATCAATACTAATTGAGAAACATAGCAAAGTGAAGATTTATTCTATCTTAATTTCAAGTATTTGAAGGGACTGAGAGTTGAATCATTTATAGTCCTTCTTTATAGTGACATTATTTTAATAGTGTCATTTAAATCCATTTCAGTGTAATACAGTAATTCTTAAATGACAAATTACACTATTTAATAATCCAACTGAGACATTGGTTAGATATAGAAGTTCAATTGTTTTAATGAAGAGGTTAAAGATTTGCTTGCATTTTATATTGATATTATACACTAAAGTATTTGTAAACTGAACATCTCTTTTGATTTGTTAAAATATCATATATTGATTGTAAAACAAATGTTATATGTTATGCTTTTAGAT
Organism: Hystrix cristata; assembly: GCA_004026905.1. Lineage (NCBI taxonomy): Eukaryota > Metazoa > Chordata > Mammalia > Rodentia > Hystricidae > Hystrix > Hystrix cristata. The sequence goes on from PVJO010024153.1 coordinate 16,707, forward strand.
CCACTTAACTTTCAGTGTTGAGTAACCATATGAATAATGCATGCTTCAAAAGAAGAAAATGATGAGTTTACTTACATAGCTTTACTCTTAATCCCAAACTCGTCTGTATGTTGTCCTTTTTCTCATTTGTCACACATTTGTAAGACAAACTTGCCCTAGGGAAGAAAATGTTAAATGGGGAAGTTCATGTTTGAAATATTTACCAAATCTTTCTCTCTTTTTTTTATTTACAAGCAAAACAATATGAAAATTGGAAGGGAATCATTTTTAGCAGATATTATATGAGGTATAATATATTAAAAGTTCTGTGCTTTTGCTTTTTTTTTTTAACAGCAATGAATTAATTTATTGTGAACTAGAGTCAGGTTGGATTAAGAATAGTTTTGCCCAAAAAATATTTGTTAAGAAAGTACAAATTGCCCTGAGACGGACTACTGGTGAAATACTGTGATGTCTCTGTGTATCTGAAGGTCAATGCATACTTGCTCTCCTGAAAAAGAAGAGTAAATAGCCACACGGCAATATCAGGCTCACTAGAGCTACATTTACTATAAAAAACTGCAGAGTTGAAAATCATTGACATGCATACAGCTGGTTATCTGACATGAGCTCAAAGTACCTGAAATTAGACTAGTGGAAACAGAGGGCAACCCTTGGTGTGTGGGGCTTTCGGAAAGATCTGGAGAGCATGTTCTCTAGTGTTAGCAGGGATGTTTTCCAAAGCGACAAGATGGTCCAGATGCCTCAGTTCAGGAGACCTCTGTTGCCTGCTCAAGGTAAGCATTGAGGTTTGGAGGGGAAACTCGTCACCCTGATATGTTTGATGTGGCTTCTTGCCAGATCATTAGTTATGAGTGAATTGTGACTGGGGTCTAAGCTTTGAGGTTGATTATAGGTATTTGCATGTAAACACTGGATTTGAAAGTAACCTGTGCTCTCTAGATTTCTGTCCCTGAGGGGATCAAATTTGTTAACCTTTACCTGTCACCTGCATGTATCAGAAGTAACATTAAACCACTAGGTAACTGAAAGGGACAAGTACTGATAATCTATAATCATCACAATAGCCAATTATTCCCTTTAAACTATTTTTGTGTATCTTGGTGACAATTCATTCCTAAACCCCAGAAAGCAATGCACTTTTATTTCCTCAAGTTCTTTTGGATTTTAGAAGAATTTCATTCTGGTGTAATGGAAACTATGAACTGTGGTTATATGAAATCATTTTTAAGTAATGGTACTAACAGATATCTTTTGACCTTCTAACCATCCTTTAAAATTCTTTTTCATATCTAAACATTTTTTTCTCAAAAGCGTATTCATACTGTTTTAATTCTTTTTTATTTTATGCAAAGGAAAATAAGTGTGTGAAATAATACACATGCATGTATAGATATATATTCATATGAAATAATATATACACAAAAAAAACACTTTTAAGCAACATCAAACCATTGCTTTAATTGTAGGTGAGAATTTTAAGAATGGAGAATTTACTTCCCCTTACATTCAACTGTTATCTGAACATTTTACAATGGTAAAAATATAAACATTGCTCTTTTCCACCCACTTTTTTCACTTCAGGATATTTTTGTCATGTTCATAATTGGTTTACTATATTCACATTGTCAACAGAACTCTGTTCTTTTCAACATTTAACACCTGTGAAGAACTGTGACTTTGCTCCAAGCAATAGATATAATTGGTTGCAAAAAAGCTTTAGATCACTAGCAGGTTTGTTGGACTTAACAACAAATGTCTCCGTTCAAAGAAATCTGAGTCTCTACTGTTTCATTGCTTTCACAAATTCTGGCTTACTCTATTCACTTTCAAATTCCTAGTAAGCATTAGTGACTTTTGGATATATTTTTAAATCTGTGTCCAGTATTGTCCATACATTTATTTTGATATTTCTTAGAAATTTTGGTTCATCACTTTTTTGTCTATGAAGATAAAATATGTCTCATTGATTTGTCTTTCAACACAGTGTCTCAGGCTTCTTAAATGTGCATCTCTATATTGCATAAGAAAACAAAACACAAAACAACAAAAATATTATACATTAACAAACATCTATGAATTTTTCAGTGTAGATTATATATTTGATTCACCAAACCTAAAATGACTGAGGATTATGAAAACTCTGGAGGGAGGTGATAGTGTCACTCAAGTTTTGGGCTGACCATGCTCCTGGGCAGAGTTTATGTTAACATGTGGGCAGGTGATCTTTTGAGATGAGTGGGAGGTGAGCACATACAAAAAAGTCAAGGAAAGTTGATCAGTTGAGATAGAAGGTGGTATTTATTGTTATTTTAATTTTTCTTTGGTCTCTTAAACAACATGGCTTCTTTTCTACAGGGTAACACAATGAAATAACTGCTAGTAGTGAAATACCATAAGGCTGGCCTATTTTTAGCTACTGATGTGTAGCAACTGAGTGAATGTAGATTGCCAGATGAAGAGTTTATTTCCAAAAAATGTAAGAATTCTAAATTCAAATATTTCACCCTGTTGTTTTTTTCCAAGATCTGAAAGGAAACGTTTCATTCATAAATTACTCACAAATTTGTTTAAAATTTAAGGTGTCTAAAGTCAGTCATTTCCAACCACAATTTTCATCACTGCTATGATCTTTTTTATCGTACTATCGTTTATAATAAAATATGAGAAAAGGTCATTCAAATGCTAATATTTAACATGTAATATATATTATATGTTCATCTTTTTTCTTCCTCTTATATAGTCATATATTTATTTTCAATACTTTTTTCACTTTATGGGAAAATTCAGCATGCTAAAGAATATTTCCTAAATCTTAGGTAGGAATATATCTATATACACACACACAGTGATTTCTGGGCTCATGAATACTTTTGTTTGCAAATAATTTGGTTTGCAAATAGAAATGTTTGGCAAATTTTTTTTTGAGTTTGAAAGCACTACATCAGGTGACAAACACAACCACAGCCATCTTTCCCACACAAACACAAACATGCCCATCTTTTCCAAAATTGTAGAACAAATTAAGTTCATGAATCAAGGTACCATTGTATATATACACAACTGTACATACATCTACAAATACATATGATCATTTGTATATACATACAGATATATATGTGCATGTCTGTATGCATATCTGTATGTATGCATGCAATTTTTTGCACTAATCACCTACAGATATCATTTCTCATCTGTAACTCTGTGTGTGTGTGTGTGTGTGTGTGTGTGTGTGTGCGCGCACGCATGTGAATGGTCTTTATGAGAGTTTTTAAGCAGAGTATAAAAATGCCTATGAGAATGGAAATAAAGATTGACTGGTCAAATCTTTATTACTAGCAGAGAAGACAACCTACTTTAGTAAGAATCCATAGAAAATATCACCATTAGAACATAGAACATTATCTCCTAACATAAATAATTTCTCAAAATGCTCTGTATACTCATTTCTCAAATGGTTCACATACTATGTTTTTCAAAGGAAATATATCTTCTGTATCAGTTGGTAAACTTTCACTTCTCATATGATTTATATTTTTGTGAAATTAAGTAATTCTCAACTCTCTAAATATTCACTAACCTTCTCATCTTTTATTTTTTTAAAATTATTTAATTATTAACAAGCTCTAATATTTTTAATTTTTCATAAAATTTCCTGCAACTAGTACAACAAGATGAAACTTGATTATTCCTGTGCTATTGCTGCAAATGAATACAAATGTAATTATTGAAAACAACAAACACTTATTTTTATCTAATTCCTATGGTCAAGAATTTGAGACTGATTTAGCTGGATAACTTCTTCATGTGGTTGCAACCAGGATGTTAGCTAGGGGTTCAGTCATCAGAAGGCTTAAGTGAGGCTGCCACCAGGGAACCAAACTCCTATGACTATCAGCACTAGAATTCAGTTCCTTGCAAGTAAGTTCTGACCGTGGGTTTCTTGAATGAGGTTTTAATGTAGCAGATAACTTTCCCTAAAAGAAAACACAATAGATCATGGAAGAGCTGAAGCAATGTGATTTATTAATATTGATCTAATATCTAATGCTATAGATCCTTTCACTTCTATTTTTGTTTTGTTTTGTTTTCATTAAAATTTAGCCCATTCTCCAGGGAACTGATCTTAGGCTCCACCACTTGAAGGAAAAAATATCAAATAATTTTGTGAGCATCTTCTAAAACCACCATGCTCCCTATGTTCTCAACAGTGATCAGTGGTGTATACACTAAGGCATCACAAATTGTGACAGAAAATAGGGAGAAAAACGGTGAGATAAGAGATGCACTATTTTATGACTTGTATCTAGATGTCTGTCCAAAACCTTATGTGCTCATAGGTGAGACTTGTCAGAGGCAGCTAGATCTAGGGTGTGTGAATATGGATTAAAGGTGTGTGGCAACTAATTGGTTTAGCATAGTTCTGGGTGGGCATAATAGAAGGCCCAACCTGGGTGTGAGTGGCACCAATTAGTAAGCTTGTAGCCTGGTTGGAATATAAAAGGACAGAAAGAAAGCAGACTTGCTGCTTGTTGCCTCCTGCCTACCACGCCATGAACTGTTTCTTCTCTGCCATGCCCCTCTGCCACATCACAGAGAAGGAAAAGGAATGTCCCAAAGTTCTGTAATATAGAAGTTATTACATAATCCTTGCACAGAAGAGAAAGGAAGGAAGACAGTAAATGGGGAATAGAGGTAAAAATAAACCAATTGTGTGAAAGATGAATTAATTGGACATTAGAAGAAATCTGATAGCCTGGGACAGCTTTGGTATGGTGTTAGAACTTTAGTCTCTTCTCCTGGGCTCTGAGTTAATCTTCGCTCTTCAATGAGATTCCAGGAGAGGTGTGACAGTTTGGATTCGGGTATTTTCCTCTAAAAGCCTCAAGTGTATGGAAGGTAATTGTATGGAAGGTAATTGGATCATGAAGGCCTTGTGCCCATCAGTAGATCTTTAAATTGTGAGTTTTGAGAATTCTATCTCAAAAAGAGAATGTGAACTATACCTTATCAAGCCTTTAGAATTGATTCACAAGAGAAGTTTGGAAACATTAGGAGATGCTGCCTAGAGAATCCCTAGAATGCTGTAAGTCAAGTTCAATAGGAGATTTTTGTAAGAGCTCAGAATACAAAAATGTGGATAAAAATTAAGATGGTAAAGACCAAGGTCAAGAGGTTTCAGCTGAGAATAAGATCTCCATTGGCTGTCAAACCCAAGACCATGTGCATTGTGCTTTGGTAGAAAATTTGTCTAAATTTTGTGCATGTCCTGAGACTGTGGGAAACTGAGATTAAGGGTGGCAGATAAATCAATCTGGGAAAGAAAATTTCAAGGCATCCCAATGTAGAGGCTGTGACATACAAGTAGCTGGCAGTTTTCAGACATACCTAATGTGACAAACAGGACTAAAATGCAAATTTTAAAGAGCTTGAAATTTTTGCTGGTGGCTATAGAGAAAGCTCTTATAAAGCTGTGATCTGCAAAATTGGAACTTGTGAAGTTGGGGGTCTGTAAACTTTGGCTGCAGAGTGCTCAGTTGTTGAAAAGTACTAGCATTAAAAAGAGGAAAGTACTGGGACAATAGAAAAGATTCCTTGTGAACATTTTGGAAATCCACAAGACCCCCACCTATCAAAGGTTCAAGGATACAAACCTATAAGGCTTTTACTGAAGAAGAGAGTCCCAGGGAACTATGCTATAGAAGGGCCAAGAAGCGGATTAGTTTCCTGGGATGCTGTTCACATTGTTTAGCCATCTAGATATGCAGAGGCCTCTGTAGCCATGATCCAAGGTGGATAAGCTACAGCTCGATTTGATGTAAGATATTGGCATCATTTCGGTGGTGCTGGTTTAAGAGAATACAGAATGTCAGAGTTGTGTTGTCAAAGAGACTTCAAATCAGATTTCAGAAGAAGGCTTGCATGCCTAGGGAATCTTCCCCTGAGAGGGCAACGTGCGAAACTATAAGAGTAAAGTTAGAAGTTCAGTGGAGAACCCAGCTGTTTGGAGAAGACAAGAACATAGAAATTCTGTGCACAAAAACCACAGGCAGTGAGCAATGCTACTCCAAGATAGAGGGATACAACTAGCAGTGCTATATAGCAGTGGAGCTGCCCAAGCCCTTTGGAACTCATACCTCACCACCATCTGCCTTAGGGGCTGGATGTTGAGTTACAGGATTTAATGTTTGCCCTGCTGGATTCTAATCTTGCTTTGTCCCAGTTCTTCCTACCGCTCTACCCCTCTTTTTTTCCATTTTGGAATGGGAATACTTAGGCTGTACCATTGTATGCCAGAAATGTTTAATTTTCTCTTTGATTTTTACAGAAGCTCAGAACTAAGAGTTTCCCCTGAGTCCCAGAGGAAATTTTGTATTTGGACGTTTTAGCAATGCTGTAATGTCTAAAATGAAGAATGTTTTAATCAGGGACATATAAATATTTAGTTGGGAATAAAATTTAGAAATCTGAATTGCATTCAGCAATGATTGCCTGATGAAAAGGCTGAACTGAGGATGATAGTCTTTCTGTCAAATTTGAGGACAAACTAACTCTCTCTCTTTCTCTTTCTCTGTACTCTCTCAGATATTGAGATAAATGATTAATTTTGTTCTGGTTCACATAGATCTTTCCCTCACATGATTGACAAGGTAAAATTGATCTTTCCTTCTAGATTTCAAACACACGTTTACGGCTCAAAATGCTAATTGAGTAGGTGAATGTACATTATTTTAAGTACAAGCATATGTGCTTTAATAGACTATTATTAAATCTGTTACATAGCTTACAATAGATCAGTTCTATCTTCAGGTTGTAATTTTACAACATTTATGAGGAAATTTGTTGATAGAAAGATTACCTTCTATTTTTTTTTTACTTTTCCTTTTCCCCTTTCATTGTTATGTTCAGTCTGAGATAAACCTTAAGTAGAAGAAGAACCTGAAATAATGATATTATTAGTCTTCACTAGTTTCAAGGTGAAGTGTAGTGAACTACTTATGAATATTTCCACTGCTAAGAAATGAGTCTTCTGGACCTTTGAGGCACTTTGTTATTCCTTTTTGTTCTGTTTGCTTTTTTGGTGTGTAATCATCCATGATATGTTATATTTCATTACTTTAAAACAGAATGCATCAAATATGTCATGTCCCAGGAGGTCATGATTTAACACAGAAGACAGGAATATTCTTAGGAAATGAAGCAACAGTCAGATCAGGCAGTTGCTAGAGAATTGAAAATGTCAGTACAATTATCCAGTGTAACAAAAAATAAGCTCTTCATGTATCTTTCCTGCCTTTTTTTCTCTTTTCATGGTGTGGAGCATAGTTACCTGTCTCATTTTCTCTTTGGGGTCATCACTTTCATGAGCACATTATGAGTCAAATGTGAATATGTCTAGTGGAGGTAGTAAAAGATGATTGTATTCAGACTATATTCTCTGCACAGTATTAAGAAGTCAATGCTTTATCACAGTGTCCCATATTTGCAATGTTTTAAATAGAGAAGGAGTAAAATGGCCAGGATTAAAAATATAAATTGTTCAAATTATCACCCAAAATAAATGAGAATCTTTCCTTCGGATTTCAGTGTCAAATGTTGAACTTTATTCCTTAAGGCTTCTTTTAATAAAAGTCTAACAAAAGCAAATAAATATTGATATTCTATTACCAAAAAATTGGAAGCTTTTCAGTATTTATAACACTGAAAAAGCAATTATAAACAATAGTTTTGCAAATTATGAATCAACATTAGGAAATAGCTATTCTACATCCATGGACAAATGCAATTCAAAGAAGACAAAAGTAAATCTACTAATAGAGGTCATAATTCAAACAAAGAACACAAAAAAAATTACACTGAGTGATAAGTTTATTTACAAAAATGTCATCATTACTGCTTTCTATGTGTCTTGGTCTCTTGTTTCCCCATACTGTTTATTTTTTTTTATGACTATCAAATTCATATTACTCTGTTTCTACAAAGTTGCTTACCTTTTTGTGCTGAGTGAACTTTAAATTGCAAGGAGTAGGATTATTCAAATTTAAAAAACAAAAGGCTCGTAGAAAGGCATATGACATTCAACCAGAAAATAAAATCTTTCAATTTGAAAAAATGTGTTAGAGTAAAAGACATTGCCGTTAATCCTCCTCAATATATTCTCCCTTACTTTGAACACACTATCCTACTGTTC
>PVJO010024154.1:0-24863 GCA_004026905.1 Hystrix cristata
GATTGGAATTGCATTGAATCTGTATAGTAGTTTAGGAAGTATAGCCATTTTCACTATGTTGGTTCTTCCTACCCAGGAGCATGGGATGTCTTTCCATTTTTTGATATCCTTTTCAATTTCCTTTTTTAGAGTGCTGTAGTTTTCGATGTAAAGATCTTTTACTTCCTTTGTTAGATAGATTCCTAAGTATTTTATTTTTGTGTGTGCAATTGTGAAAGGTATATCTTTTGTTATTTCTTTTTCAGTGGGTGTATTGTTTGTGTATAGGAATGCTATTGACTTTTGAGTGTTGACTTTGTATCCAGCAACACGACCTAAGCAACAGGGGAAAAGCAGGGGGCATCACAGTCCCCGACCTAAAACTATACTATAAAGCTACAGTATAAAAAACAGCCTGGTACTGACAAAAAGACAGACCTGAGGATCAATAGAATAGATTGGAGGATACAGAAACAACCCCAAACACACTCATATACTTCTTCTTTGACAAAGGAGCCAAACACCCTCACTGGAAAAGGGATAGCCTATTTAACAAATGGTGCTGGAAAAATTGGCTAACCACATGTTGAAAACTAAAACTAGATATATGTCTCTCACCATGTACTAAACTCAAATCAAAGTGGATCAAAGATCTAAACATTAAAACAGAAACACTAAATTTACTGGAGAACAGAATAGGAAGAACCCTTGAAGACATAGGGGTAGTAAAAAAATTCATTAACAGAACCCAGACTGCATAGGAAACAATACAAAGAATCAGTGCTTGGGACCACATTCTATTAAAAAGCTTTTGCACAGCAAAAGAAATCACCAACAGAGCAGAGTGAAAACCCACAGACGAGGAAAAAATTTTTGCTAGCTATCCATCGGACAAAGGTCTAACATCTAGAATATACAAATAACTCAAAAAAATTAAACCTCTCAAATTTAAAGACCCAATCCAAAAATGGGCAACTGAAATGAATAAACATTTCTCAGACGAAGAAATAAAAATGGCAAGTAAATATATGAAAAAATGTTCAACATCACTAGTCATCCGAGAGATGCAAATCAAAACAACGTTAAGATTCCACCTCACTCCAGAAAGAACTGCGTATATGGAAAAATCAACCAATAACAAATGCTGGCGGGGCTGTGGGGGGAAAAGGAACACTCCTCCACTGTTGGTGGGAATGCAGACTGGTCCAGCCACTGTGGAAATCAATATGGAGATTCCTCAAAAAACTACAACTGGAGGTTCCATTTGACCCAGCTATTCCCCTACTGGGGATCTTCCCAGAAGAATTAAAATCGTCATACCATAGGGATGTATGCACGACCATGTTTATAGCAACACAATTTGTAATAGCTAAGTCTTGGAAACAACCTAAATGCCCAACAACCAATGAATGGCTAAAGAAAATGTGTTTTTCTACACAATGGAGTACTACACAGCCATAAAAAAGGACAAACTAGAGTTATTCGTATATAAATGGATGTTCCTTGAGAACATACTTTTAAGTGAAATAAATCAGACACTCATGAGTACACATCGAATTCTCTCTCTGATATGAGAAATCATAACTGTAAATAAGGACAAAGAAGTGTAATAGATATTATATAAAAGGAAGATAATATACAAAGGAGAGGAGTACTAGAAAGAAAGAAGGGGAAAAGCAGAAAGACAACAAAGGAAAGAAAAGGGAAAGGGAAAATATGGAAAATTAAGAATAAACCTGCTCTAATTAGGGAGAGAGGGAACAGAAGGGAGGGGTGGGGAAGAGGGGGTAGAACCAAGATGCATCATGTACAGGTACAAAATAAATGTGATGAATGTAACCATTATATGTAAAATGTACCAATACATGTTCTTGGTTTAAAATAAAATTATATATATATATATATATATATATATATATATAGAGAGAGAGAGAGAGAGAGAGAGAGAGAGAGAGAGAGAGAATGGTTGGATATTCACATGCTACATTTTAATTTATCTGATTTTGATGACTTTGCTCGTGTATGAAACATTATCAGATGATGCAATACTGCTTTTAAAAATGAACTGTCTTATTTAAAATGAAAACCTATATCATTTTGTCCTATCAAACTGCTAGCACCTAGATAAGGCCAAGTCCATAGCTCGTGCTCTATAAGTATGTGTCCAATAAGTCATCCAAACAGTACAGCCACAGGCCAAAGCCCTGTGCTTTTTGAGAAGATGCACATGTTCACCCACCATAATTAGTGTGTTGTGAGAGAGTGGACCCATATCTACTACTTGCTTCCTAGGGAGCTGCCTCCTACCAGGTTAAACCACTTGAATGCAGTAAAGGAGAAAGTTCAGTTTTATTTGTTTTTGTTTTTCCACTGGGTGTTTAACCTCACAAAAGAAATGGCCATAATAGCTTTCCTTCAACTCTGGTAGTTGGTGACCTTCATTCGACATTGACTGCCGAGGGAAAAGCACTTGTTTTGAAGGAAGTTTCTTACTGTTTCTGAATTTACCCATAATTCTAAATTTACTGCCAATTGATGTATACAAACGTCTGTTTCCTCTCAAAGGCAAGGTAAAGACTGTGGTGTGAAGGGAGGGTGCTGTTCCTGCTCATCTCTCAAGTCCTAGCTTTCCTACGTGAACCTTCCTGTAGTTCTTTAACACTATTTATTCTCCTTGGAACCATTTATCATATTCATGGTGAAAAGAATCAATTGTGCAGTCTGCTATCGGCCACATTCTCAGTCTAAAAATCTCCTTGAGGGCAGAGAATGCCTTTCTTTTACACTATTCTATTCTCCATTAGTTGATATAGTAAATATTCAATAAAATAAGTCCAAGTAATCTTTTCTGGTTTCACAGTTCTGATAACTCTGATTCATGAATCCATTTTCCAGTGGAAGTAATGTGTGACTTTGTTTCTGTAATGTGAAATTAATTTCGAGAAAGCTCAAAGACAGAGACAGAGGGAGAAGAACATAGGAGATGCCAGCTTTAATCTTCAACTACAGGAGAGTCATTTGTTTCTTGGGTAGAGTATTTGATTTTTTGGAGTTACTGATGTGGTTGGTGATGGTGATATATTAGTTTTTACCATCAAATCATTGAATGGTTTTTGGAAAGTAAATATTAAAGAATAGAATCATGGCCATGTTTACACTTAATTTCATTATTTTGTTTTTAGCTTGCCCTATAAATTTTGTCCATGATGTTATGGTTAAGTATCTTAAAAGACTAAGGTACAGAGCGTTGTACAAAATTTTTGTCATCTGCTTCCCTTAAAAGAAAAATACTGTCATAACTATTAAAAGACCCTGTCATCTTAATTAAGAGGCAGCTGTTTTCCTGTGTTTTTTCCTTTCACCTCTTAATTATAATAAACTCTGCTGAGCAGAGTGTAATAACATGATTTAAAATTGATAATTAGTGTGTGGAATGCACTTGGCAGAACAATACAGCAATTAACAGTGGTGTAGTTTTGGCAGTAGAAGAATAGTAAATATGATCCAAATGTCAATGTAGAAATAAACAGTGCCAGGTTGTCAATGATTTATATAATGTCTTTGGTAAAATATAATCAATTATATTGAAATTTCACATTAAAATACAACCATTTAAAAGTCATAGTACCTGGAGACATACTATATGTGTGTGTACATATATACACTCTGTTTGAATATATTTATATAACATTAAAATGGATAATACTTCTAGTCATAACTTGAAGGAAACATCTTCTAGATGTTTCTTCTGCAAGTTAATTTTTATATCTAAGAAATGTGCATGCTCTACTATATACTGATTTGCCCAACTGTGATGTTATCTTTTGGTTCTTGTTTTAGTGGATTGAGTGTTTCCCTCTCGTACACTACTGTCTTACCTTCCCAGCTTCTCTCTTCCAATCTTGTTACACATCCGATTTTAACTAATTCAGGAATCCATGCTGGCTTCTTTTAAGAGTATGTAGATAGTGTTCATTGTAGAGCCAAGAAATATGTTCTGGTCGTTTTCCCTTTCTGGTCTAGGGCTCAGTTTTTCTCTGTGGTTTCTAACTGCCTTTCTTTGTGTCTTGTGCACTGAGTTCCATAGATGCTCAGTCTCCCAGGTCCCACCAGGTGTGTGTTTTCTGGAGCATGCTGCCCTCTCTGTGTCTCTCTGAGCCTCCGTTCTCCAGTCCCCACCTGATTGCTCATTCTCTCAGCCTGGGTCTGCTGCACCTTTTGTTTCTCTGTGACGCTGCCAAGAAGACACTGGCTCTGGGATCCCTTATTTCCCTTGTCCTCAGTTTGCACACTCATTTTCCTTAATCACACATGTTAGTAGATTCCTAAAAAATGTTACATGGGCAGTAATTTTTGATGCATTCAGTAATTGAAAATATCATTATTCCTCGATTACATTTCATTGGTAGATTAGTGGAATATAAAATTTTAGGCCAAAATTCTTTTTTCTCATGACACTGTGTGTCTCGAAAAAAGTTTACATTAATTTTGGCAAAATCTTCCTTTTGGTTTTCTACGTTCTGTCTTTATGCAATTTAGTCATACATTAAACTTTCTAGATTTACATCCCAAACTACTTATGTTTCACCTGACTTATCTTTTCATCTTATTCTTCTACTCTCTCAGCTATTTTCTTGTTTTATCCTCTTGCTCCTGGATGGAGTTTTGTTTTGTTTTTAGTAATATCTTTCTTTCTAATTTGCAAGTGCCATTTAAGTTTCTTTTCTTGCTTGCTTATATGGTAACATTGTCATCTTAGTTTATGGATAGAGTATCTTTCTATATCTCCTTCAGGATATGAAATAAAATGTATTGGAAGCTTTCTTTTTTTTCCCTCCTTTATCTTTAGTTTTCTTTGGTTCCTTTTTCTGTTTTTGCAAGCTCTTCTAGGAAGTCCCAATGTGTATTTTCAGTCCTTTAAATTAGCTTTAATTTTTAATTACACAATTTAACATTTATCTAATAATGCAAACATTGAAATACTGAATAGTTCATACATTTCAAATGCTAATAATATTAATGTGTTTACACTGATTTGGCCCTGTAATAAAAGGTGAGAACTTTTCCCATTACTTATCGCATCTATTTTCCTCTCCTGAAAGAATTTCTAGATGGATCCTGAAAATAACAGAGAACAAACTTTTATAGCAGATCTAGATAAAAGTAAGAAAAAAACAGAACAGACTTTTATAGCAGATCTAGATAATGGTAAGTTGTGCCTGTTGCCTGTGCCTTCCCAGCATATAGTGAAAAAGAGTTTTAGACTGTGGAAGTACAAAAAATGCCTCAGTATAGCTCTAGAAGTATATACATCCTTGGATAGTATAATCAAGGAGACCGTTAAGGATTTTCCCCCCAGGTGTTCATGATGAATTGGTAATATACACTATTCAGGTTAAATTATACATTAGCTTCTTTGGTGGAAATCTAAAGTAGAGGCATCTGCAGCAAGCAAGGATATTTTGAGAATCTAACTCCTCGTGAAACACATACCTTGCTGCAACTAGTGCCATCCGCAATTGCTGGCACCCTGCCTATGTTGATATTCTCAGACCTTTCAGCAGGATTGAAAAAATGTTTCTGACACCTGTTCAGTTGGTGTAGCAATGCCTTAAAATTGTATTTAATAAATTATGTTGTTTTTGAAGTATCAATAAGGTCATAGTTAAGGATAAGGCAAGTAAATGGTCATAATAGTAGCTGTATTGCTGGGAATTTATTAAGATAGTATTGCTCGTTCCTTCTGATACTAAGAGCTGAGAGCAAAGCAAAGGGAAAAGGAAAAAGGAGACACTCTCAGGAATGATTTTCCATTCTCAGCTCTGAGTTGAATTCACCAGCATCGGTCTATCTTCCTGATGACATCTCCTATTTTACCTATTTTGAGATTGTAAAGAGCCACCACTCCTAAAGAAGGTCCCAACTGGAGACTTTTGAGGAAGCTGCCACTTCTGAATACCAGAAACTAGTATAGGTTGAGTGTCTAGAATCCAAACCTCTAGAATCCAAAATACTCCAATATCCGAAAGTTTTTGAGTGCTAACATGACTCCACGAGTGGAAAATTCTACACCAGACCTCACATGACAGGTCATAGTCAAACCCCAGGTGCAGTGGCAATATTCTATAACATTACCTTCAGAATATGTATATGAGGTATGTATGAAAAATAAGTGAATTTTGTGTTCAGACTTGAATCCTATTGCCAGGATATCTCATTATGAATATGTAAACATTCCCAAATCTGAAAAGATCCATAATCCAAGCATTTTAAATAAGGGTGGTCAACCTGTGGCTGGGATTTTGGAGTATAAACGCAGGCATGAAAGACAGAGTAGGTGAATCCCTTTAAAGCATATGACACAGTTGGAGCTTTTTCTCATGTCACATATTTTTAGTCTGGTGGCACAGACAGGACTGTTAGAATGACTCAAGTCCGTCTACCACCTCCTTTCCCACGTTCATTTTTAGTGATTGTTCTGGAGGTGGCCATGTTCTGGCCACTCACATATAAATAGAAGTGTCTACCTATGAATATTTACTAACAGTTAAAATAAATGAACTATGAGTTTTGAGTGCCATTTATAAAATTTACAGGAAAGTACCTTTTCTTAGCTTGTTTCTGCCCTTTGATGGGTGAATGTGGCTGTCACCCAGAGGCGTTCCTCTGGCTTCCTTGTACAGGATGGTTCTCTAGATAACTTCTCCTGTTGATGTGATCATTGCTAATTTGCTAATGTCACAAACGTTTTTTCTTATCTGAAACTATCCCCTGAGCATCTCTGAATTTCTGCCTGGAGAGCCCACATTTGACATATGCCCAGATAAATCATCATACCCTGGGCTCTGGCGCCAGTGAGCTCTCAGCTCTGGTGTGGTCCTTGCAGTCCCTCCAGTCTCCCTTCAGAAGACTGCCAGAGGCATCCTCTGCTCCTAGCTCTGCATGTTTGTTCCATGGATCCAGCCTTCAAGATCTCTCTCCCAGAGTAATTCCTTCTGAGAGTCCTGCCTCTATCCCCTCCAATCTGCCATCTACACTTTTCAGTTAGGTAAGTGTCCGTGAAAGCTAGCAGATCCTACCTCCTCATCTAATGGTTGCCCTGAGCGCTGAGGTGCTTTGAGGCAGCCAGCTCTAGAAGAGAAGCCCTCCTGGCACAGAGGGGCTTTCCAGGGGAGTCCTTGTGTGGCTTTGCTCTTCCATGACACTCCTGGCTCTTCTCTTCCTCCTTCTTCACCGTCCACAGTTCCCACCTGACCAAAAGAGAAGAGACATTTTCCTCTTTACAAAATCCCAGAACAAGAAACAAGAAGACAGCCCTTACTACAAAGAGCAGCCTGCGTTTCCTACCCTACATGATGGGTGAGGACACTTTGTTCCTGAGGAAGAATATTGAGAGAGCTTCAGTGAGGAACATGAGAAGCACCTGCTTTTATTTCATGCAGGCACCAAATTCACAGCAAGGTTCTGTTTGTCCTGTCACCCCGTAGCTAGAATGGAGGCTCAGAGTGGACATTGCAGGGATGTATGCTTATCTGTGTATTTTAGGCGAAATGTGAAATCAGATTTTTTTCTTAAAATCACATTATAATTGCTGCCAGTTAGGAATCAGTGAATCTTTTCAAAACTAGAATGAATAAACCTACAACTTTTGGGCTTGGAAAAATACCTAAAGCATGTGCTAGGTACTCCAGAGAATCTTATTCCAAGAGGATACAGTGTGAGTGAGGTAGCACCATGGGAGGAGAGAAAAGTGCTTCATCAAACGATAATTTTAACTAAAGGGTGTTAAGGATGAAACGTTTTTATTTTTCTCTACCTTTCCGAGTGTATTTTGTGGAAAAGATGAATTTAAATGGAACCCAGGGAAGATAATTTGCGGTCACTGGAAACATGTTGAAGTCACTGGAAATGTACATTGGTACATACAGACCCTAGGTATACTTCCCATAAGTTAAGAAAATAAGTAATTCTTCTGGCTAATTCATAGATACTTTCACAGGTCAATTATTTCTGTTTCTTTGCATTTAGGTAACTTTAAAAATGACCTAATCACAATGTCAGCAGAGAGACAATTTCAAACAACTTTAGCAGCAGAACACAATATTATTTCTGGCACATGGTCCAGAAGTAGTCTAACGTATTGGTGGGTCTTTTCTAATGAAACTTTACATTGTCTTTCATTGTGCAGCTAAATTTGTCAGGGCTCAGATCTGTAGAATAAACTCCAGAAATACACAAATGCTAACCCTGTTTCAGTCTAGCAATTGTAGTATTCTTCCTCAGTTCTATGAACTAATAGGTGTGGGGGAGTACAGTTCCTTCTGTCTTGTGGGAATTTTTTCTTTTTTTTTTTTTTTGGTGGTGCTGGGGATCAAACTCAGGCCCTTGTGCTTGCAAGGCAAGCACTCTAATCACTGAGCTAAATCCCCAGCACCTCCTTCTGTCCTGTGAAGAGATGTATTTCTAACAAAATTTTATTTACTATTTAATAATTATCAAAATGTGTTATTTGATCATTTGTATAGCACTAATAGTTGTAACGAAAGCCAAACCCAGAAGAACTTTTTAATACTAAAAGCTGTATGGCCACAGGAAAGAAAAGGAAATTAATCTTAATTAATTCCTGTTTTTGTGAAGTGCAACAGATCAAGAAAAGACATTCAAACAAAAATACATTCAATTAAGGTAAAACTGTAAGAGTCAAGTGGAATGTAAGACAAATTTAAGGTGAATAGAATGATAAAATTTCTGACTGTTTAAGAAGTATTTGTTCATATCTTTCTTAAAGCGGGTTTAGTGGGTATCTGTAGTATTTAGAATCCATTGGTTACATTAAAAAAGTAATGTGCATTTATTTTAAAGCTAAATATGCCAGATAGTATATCTTTTGCAACTATTTAACCTTATTCTTAAAATTTTAAATGTAATTTTAAATGTTCCCTCAAACCTCTCTATAGTTCAATGCAATCTCTATCAACCTATTCTAAATTCATGTGGAGTCTGAATGGAATCCCAAATTCCCAAAACAACCTTGAGAAGGAAGAACTATGTTGGAGGACCCACATTTCCTGATTTCAAAACTCACTACAAAGCTACAGCAGTCAAGACAGTAGGATACTGCCATACAGACAGACAGACAAAAGAAGGAAGGAAGACAGAAAGAAAAAGAAAGAAAGAAAGGAAGAAAGAAAGAAAGAAAGAAAGAAAGAAAGAAAGAAAGAAAGGAAGGAAGGAAGAGAGAGAGAGAAAGGGAAAGAAGGAAAAAAGAAAGAAAAGAAAGACAGAGAGACTAGAAATAAGCCCTTGAATATATGGTGAAATAAAGTCAACAAGAGTGCCAAAGCCATTCAGTAGGGAAAAGGTGGGCTTTTCAACAAATAATGCTAGGAAAACTAGATAAGTATGAAGTTGGCCCCTTATCTAACAATATATGCAAACATTAGCTCGAAATGGAAAGAGAACACCTAAATATAAGAACCAAAACAGTAAAAACTCCCAGAAGAAAACATAATAGAAAAGTTCCATGACATTGGATTTTTCAGTGATTTCTTGGCTATGACATCGAAAGTACTTGCAACATAAGAAAAAATGGATAAATTATACCACAAATTTAAATGTTTTTGTGCAAAAAGTACTATTAACAGTGAAAAGGCAGCTGGCAAAATAGGAGAAAATGTTTGTACATTCTTTATCTGTTAAGGAATTAATATCCAAAATATATAACGAACTACAACTGAACAAAAACTGGATTCCAAAATGGGCAAAAGGCTTGAATAGATGCCAATTAGCTTGTGAAAACATGCTCCCGTCACTAATCATTTAAGGAAATGCAAATCAAAATTAGAAGATCCCACTTCATACCCATTAGGACGGCCGCTATCTAACAGAAAACAAGCATCGCTGAGAATGTGGAGAAATTGGAGCAGTTGTGTAGTGCTGGTGGGAACATGAAATGAGAGTGTCACTGTGGAGGACAGTGTGGCTATTCCTCAAAATGTTAAACATAGAATTCCATATGATCCATCGTGTTATGGTTTAGATCTGGTGTGTCCCCTGAAAGTCTCATATGTTTGGAATGTGACTGGATTATGAGGTGCCATATTCATCAGTGGTTTAGTCCACTAATGAGATCATAGCTGACTTGCTGTTAGGAAGTGGGTCCTGCCTAAAGGCACGTCACTGGCCAAGAAGAGCACTCCCCCAGCTCCTCCCTTGTCTCTCTGCTTCCTGGCTGCCGTGCCCTGGGCAGCCTTCCTCTGCTGTGCCCGTCTGCCATGCTGTTTCTGCCTTGGAGCCAGCCAACCTTGGACTAAAGACATGAATCAAAATAAACCTCTCCTCCTTGAAGTTATGAGTGTTGGGTATTGTGTCCCAGTGAAGAGCAAAGTGACTAAGACTCAACAATGCACTTTTGAGTATGTACCCAAAAGAACTGAAAATCTAGGACTAGAACAGACGTTTATATACTAGTGTTCACAGCCAACATCATTCACAATGGGCAAGAGAAATAAACAACCCAGATGTCCATGGACAGATGAATGGATAAACACAGTGTGGTATACATGTGGTGACATAATACTCAGCTTAAAAACTGATGAAGTTCCACTACATGCTTTAATCTAGATGAATAAAAGTTTATGCTAAGTGATACAATCTATACAGAAAAGACGTATACTATATGATTCCTTTTACACAAAGTAACTAGAATAGCCAAATTCATAGAGACAGAACATGAAATGGTGGTTACCAGGAAAGAGAAGGTTATTAGTAAATGGGTACAGTTAGTAAATAGAGGGAGAGGGTAGCTAGTAAATGAGTACAGTCTCTGCCTGTGGAGATGAAAAAGCTCTGGAGATGGATAGCAGAGCACATGGTTGCACAACATTGTCAGTAAACTAAATGCCACTTAACGGCACACTTGAAAATGGTTAAAATGGTAAATTTTATGTTATATATATTTTTGCCAAAATAAATACAATATATTGAGATAGTTCTTCAGATTTACACATGCATAGATTTTCAGATTTCTCTCAGGGAATAGGTGCCCAGATGTTCACCTACTTGGAGAACACCTGCTACAACCCTTCTCTCATTCAGTTTCCTTGTTCTACCACCTGGCAACTCACACCAGCTATGCTGTTGTCCAAGTTGCACCCTCTACCTTTGGGGCCCCTTCTTCCTCCTCCTAGGTTGTATTAGTTACTTTTCTCTCATTGCTGAGACAAAATACCCAACACCCAAAGTTAGAGGAAGAAAGGTTTATTTGGCTCACAGTACGTAGAGGGTTCAGTCCACAATTGACTGGATCCAAGGCAGGGTGGCAGGGCAGACAGGCAGAAGGCAACAAAGTAAGCAAGGGATGCAAGCAAGGAGTAGACAGGTGTCTTTCTATACCTTATTATCCTATCCAGGCTACTTGGCCTTAGAGTGTGCAGCACTCCCACCCTTAATCCTAATTCCCTTAGTCCCAGCATCACGCACCAGATTCAGCCACCTTTGAAAAGGCCCCATCTATGACCACATGAGGCTTTGAGGGGACATCTAGACACAAACCATAACATTCTGCCCCTGGACCCCCAAAGACTCATGTACATCCCTTTATGCAAAAGGCATTTAGTCCATCTCTAAGAGTTGCCAAAGTCCTAACAGTTCTAGCATTGCTGAAAAGTCCAAGTCTAAAGTCTCCTCTGAGATTTAAAACCAATTTTTAGCTGCAAGCTCCTGTACAAATGAAAAGAAAGTTAAGCACTTCCAACATAAAATGGCACAAAATAAACATTACCATCCCAAATGGTATAAATAGGGGGATACAAAGGAATGGGACCAAAGCAAGTCCAAAATTCAGCAGGGCAAACATTTAAGTCCTGTAGTTCCAGGTGCAGCATCAGAGGTGATCTGTGGTGAAGTCTGAACTCCAAAGGGCTTAGGTGGCTCTGCCCCTATGGCACTTCCGGTGGTGGTAGCTCCCACGGCTTCTCTCTTGGGCTGGTTCTGCTTCCTCCCTGAAGTGTTCCTTTGATGATCCATATTCCTGGCTTCTCCAAACTTCTGGGGTCTCCAGTGCACCTTCAGCTTCACACTCATAGCTTCACACACTGCCCTTTCAGGGGCACACTGCCTGGCCTCTCAGGCCTTCTGAAATCTGGGTGGAAGCCTTCCTGACCCCACAACTCTTGCATTCTGCATGAACCCAAAGCCAGGGTCACGAGGATGATACCAGGGTCTGCTGCCAGCTGGAGCAGAAGCCCAGCTTCCTTCTCGCTTGTCTGTGGGGGTCACGTGCCCATACTGCTGAGCGCTCTGAACCGAATCCCGAGGAACAGCTTCCCTAGGTCACCGCCATTCTGGAACGTGGTACTCTGGGGCTTTCTTCTCAAAGCAAAGTCTTTCACC
Source organism: Hystrix cristata (assembly GCA_004026905.1). NCBI lineage: Eukaryota > Metazoa > Chordata > Mammalia > Rodentia > Hystricidae > Hystrix > Hystrix cristata. Next base: position 12,373 of record PVJO010024154.1, read on the forward strand.
TTTCCAACTCCGAGGCTGTAAAGGTTGGAGTCTTGTGGTTTTCTGTGATATCCTTGTGTTACTAGGTAGGTTCCAATATTCCTGGGTTCTTCCCCTCCTTGAAAAAGAATTGAACAAGGGCAGCAAAAAGTAGTTGTAAAGTTTTATTTAAAATTACAGAGAAAGAAGAAAAGGAAAGTTGAGCATAATAACAGAAACAGCAAAAAGTGTACTGCGCCTAAAAGGCACGGTAGGAGTTACCATGAAAAGGTTTGGTAGCCTCAGTGCTGAGTGTGCAGACACCATCTTCCCACAGGAGGGAAAAGGGAGAGCTCTTTCCCTGGCCGCACTGTAGAAAGGAAGAGAGCTTGCTTCTGGTGTCGCTTGTATTTGTAGAATGGAGTTCCTGTGGACACTCGAGAACTCCCTACTGCGTGAGAGGGGCAGCGCTTGAAATTGGCGCCTCAGACGGATGTCAGGTCCAGGCCTCTCCCCCAGGGCTAACCTCGGGTCCAGGCCACTCCTCCAGGCCACACCCCCTTGCCGGCCAGCCTTAGCCACACCCTATTCTTACCTCACTTCAGCCATCTTTTCTCTCGTCTTCTTCTGAAATACTTGGCTTTTTCTTGGTAGTCTTTTCAGTGACCAGTTTCTCCTGTGTTCCATCTTTGAGACCACAGCTTTACCAGAGCTTCTTTTATGGCCAAACTCACAACATTTTCAATCATCCTGCTGGGTTCTTTGCTCTTGATTCTCAACATAAATTGGACTAAAAGCCCCCAACGATAACTATGCTGCCGTCCCAACACCAGACTGCACTGAAATTTCTCTGCCACCCAGGCAGTATCTCCAAACACAAGCAAAGTGCAGACCAACCTCTGCCAAAGCACACATATACTACCTGGGATCCAGCAGCCAATGCAGTCCTCCTCAACAGAGGCCTGGGGTGGTGACCAGCACCAACCGTTCAGGACCCAGCCCAAGTGCCCAAAACAGATAGAATCCATTTCTCCCTCTCTGATGTCCCCAAAGGATTTTATACTCTTCTGGTGTGCCCATCCCTGTCCCCAGCCAGACTGATTTGTTTAGGGACAGAGGTGCCATCTCACTCACCTTGCACCTCCTACGCACAGCGCAAAACATAACTTGAACTGCATCTAACAAATAATTCAATAATTGAAACTTTTAAAATATACATGTGATCCTTTCCTTATAATTCTCCTCTGAGAGAGTAAGCAGACCTTTCTTTCCACTCTCCGTAACATAGAAATAAGCCACATCTTGTCTAGGCTGCAGAGTCCTGGGGTAGAGGGACAGCAAATTCTTCTGTCTTCTGATGATGATCCTGGTTTGTGGAGCCAGGCACTAAATCTTACTGTCAGTAAGTTGAGAGCATTGCTTTATTGGTTATAAAACACATGTTCTCAAATATTTGCTATAGGTCCTGCCCATAAATGAAATGATCTTATGCATATTTCTGCTACCCCATGCATAATAAGCCCCCTGCCACTGTTCCAACACCAGGAGGTTGGAAACAGCTGTGTCATTAATGAACGATAGCAGATCCTTACCAATGACCTCCAGATGAAAGGCTCATTATTTCCTTACTGGTCTCCAGAGCTATGTGGGTCCCCTAGCACGCCAGCATGGGATTTGGATGGAGGAGTCTAAGCCTTGAACTGTAAAAAAATTTACATAGTCCTTGATACAATTTGGAGCAATTACTTTGTATTGTGCCAAGAATTCCTTATTAAAAATCAATTTAATTGTTCATACTCCATCTGGTTGGTATTATGATCTTTTATTGGAGGGGGTGCATAATTTTCTATTTACCTGATGTTCCATAGTATAAGCGTGTAATTTTGCCGAAACAGGCATTTTGTAAGGGCTGAGAAATTAGTAAAGAAATTTAGAAATGTTGACCAGACTTCCCTTGACTAACTTGTGACTTTGGGCTGTAAGAGTCAACTTCTTGCATCATTTGAGAATTCAATGGGAAAGAATTTTTAAAAGCCTGAAGAGATTTATATATGCATATCCTGTGTTGCATTTATTTGTGTGTAGTAATTTCTATTTTATTTCATACCTATCAGATTGAAATTCCAGTACTTTTAAATGTAATCTTGATTGTCCCATTAGTATGAATTTGTGGGTTTGGGGGAGGGTGTTATTTTTTGTGGTGCTGGTGATCAAACCCAGAGCCTTGCATTTGCGAGGCAAGCATACTACCATTGAGCTGCACCCAACCTCCTGGTTTGTATTTAGTTGAAGCAATTTAGATGACGAAAAGTGAGACATTTACCTTTGATTGCCTACTAGGTCAATCTCTACTATATTAGCAAAAAATTTGAGTATGTTAGCTCAAAATATTACAGGAAAATATTTCAAACTAGAGTGATTGCATTGTATTGTTAAAAGATGAGGAAGATGTTTGTAGCCTTCTTCCTAAAGCAGTTGACACCATCACCTAAAAAGGATCCAAGCTTAAGTACCCTATGGTGTCTCTCCCTTGAGTAAGGCAAAGTGTAAATAAAGGGAAAAATAAAGATTTGGTAGAAGGAAACAGGGAGATAGATCTTTTGCAAATGGGACTGAATCCAGGAGACCAAGGGCAGGGGTAGGGCAAGGGGAAGTAAAATGATTTAAAATGTGTCATGCACATGTACCAAGTACCCACAATGAATATAAACATTTTATGTCATAAGCATGAGCTAAAAATAATAATATTAACAATAATAGTGAAAATGGGGACAAGGACCTAGAGAGAGAGGGAGGGAAGTGTAGGGATGGGAAGGGAAATAAAAAAGAATCAAAATATGTTATGTACACGTACCTACTCTCTAAAATGAATGGAAACTTCATGTATTACAAACATGTACTAAAAAATCTAATTAAAAAAAAAAATTCAGGGTGAGGGAGTGTAGATGCTTAGCATGTGTGAGGCCCTTGGTTCAATTCCTAGCACCAAAAAAGTAGTAAATAAATGAGTAGGATTCTTGGCTTCTTTAACATGGCATGTAAGAAAAATTTGGATAATTTTAAGTTTTTTGGTTTGTTTATGTGCTTACCATTGTAAAGTGTTTTGCTCATGTAATGATCTTAAAATATCAGGATCATAGTAAATTAATAACTATAAATATTGATTTGATTTTGAATTGCCTTAATGTAGATGTTTGAAAAGCCACCTATTTGTTATGTAAAGTTTATTGTTGATAGCTCCTGTCTGTTACCAGGTAATCATCTCAGACCTGATGTACAAATTAACAGATCATGATGTTATCTGGCTAGATTTGTTTAATTGTTCTCCGTGGGGTATTTTTCCACTTGGTCCCTCTACCAGGGATCTCAGAAGAGCTGAGGTAGGGGAGGAGTAGCTGTCCCTTCCCAGTGAAGCAGGGGGTTTCTGAAGTGTGGGGACTTCTACCCCGAGAGCCTGAGGGCAGTGACAGGCTCGCCCGCGGGGGGCCTTGCAGTGGTGGCGGCACCTCCAGACAGGAGCCGGTGCAATTAGCCAAGAAGGTTACGCGTTTGGGGCAGTCAGGCAACAGTTAAAGCAAAGAAGGATCTTTTTCCAAGAAGGAAAAGCCATTTAATAAGTTTGGGTCAGTTTGCTCATAACAACACTATATTTGAGGACCGAAACCCCAGGAGCTTGGCAAGCTCTAGCGCTTGGCACGTCTCCCCACCAACCCACCAGGTCTGAGCCGTCCAGCCAGAACCCGGCTCTCTGGGCTTTGACTGTATTCATTTAAGAGCATTTCTAGTTAATAACAAAGTTAAAATAGAGGACTCTTTCCCCCTATTAATTCAAAAATTTAGTGGCTGTAAGAAAACTGCCGTCGAAGTAACTGCAAGTCCAGCGGGGAGGGGGGCGGAAGGGCGGTCCATGTGCGCCGAAGGCCGTGAGCTTGGTGGTTGCAGCTGGGAGCTCCCGGCCCACCAGAAATGACCTTTGTCTTTAGGAATTGAGCGGCTCTCTTTTTGTATATAAATTAACATTTGTATATAACTAGTGCGAAAGCCTGGTTTTATAGTGTGTCAGAGAGACATCGTGTACCTGTCTCACGAATAAATAAAATAAAAACTAAGTATATTTGTATGAATATTTAAAAAATACAGTGCGTTCTCCCACTTTTTCCATTTCACCTATGGAAATCTTGCCAAAATGAAATCAAGTTTGAGTATTTACAATGAAAGAAAAACCACCTCCTGGATTTTGAAATGAGGAGGTGGATTTTTTTTTTCAGTTTGATTTGTTTATTTTGTTTCTTTTTCCTCGACCAAATAAATAGTTCTGGTCAAATAAACAGGTCTGATCACCTAATGATGGATGACTTGAACGCAGATCAAAATTGAACTGGAAGTGTTAGAATGAGCTTGTTTAGACTTTTCAAAAAGCAGCAACACCTGCAACTGATAAAAATTAGTGCAAACACATCAGAGGTCTTTGAAGAAATGTGGCCATGCTAGGGCCGGCTTGGACAGTCGGAGCACGAGCTGCTTGGAGGAAATAACCCAGTATTTGGCCGATCAAAGACATTAATCTGAAATAAAGAGTGAAATTTTTTATATGGTTCAGGTTTGTTTGGAAGAAGGTCAATGCCAACAAGTTCAGTTCTGGGAAAGAGATGCTAGATTTCTCAGTGTTGTTTTTCCTCCTTGTAGACTTCTAACAACTTGGGTGTCTTGGTTATACAGAGCTTACTCTAGATCTTCAAAATAAGTGTTCATGGGCTGGGGATTTAGCTCAGCGGTTAAAGTGCTTGCCTTGCAAGCGCAAGGACCTGAGTTCGATCCCCAGCACCAAAAAAAAAAAAAAAAGTGCTCATTAATTTACAAAAATATCTTCCTGTTTTCAGGATCTAAATTGGTAAAGTTACTGGATTTGCTACCATTGGTACTCCAACCTCTTAAGAAATCAAGCTACAGTGGAATAATTCAAAAATGAGTGCAGCTTTTTGAACCATAAACCCCTACTATAAACATAATGCTTGCTTTTGCATTAGGTACACAAGCTTTCTAAGTATTATCTGCTTTACTTAATAAATTTATTTCTTCAACCCAGGGTTTTTAGCAGTCACATTGACATTTCCAACCAGGTAAGTCTTTGTTGTAGGGGACTCTCCTGGCCGTACGGAATGTTTAGCAGAAGAATCTTTGAGCTCTACCCACTTAATGCCAATAGCATTCTTTCTCCAGTTATGACCACGAGAAAGACCACCAGACACTGTGAAATGTCTCCTCAGCATGAAAGTCAGCCCCAGATGAGAACAACTGCCTGAAACATGAGTGTGTTTTAAAAGTTCAGAACAATTGAAGAGGTATAAGCAAGCTCTTACCTAGAGAACCCTTCTTACACTCTAGAGATAATCAATATTTAACAGTCTCTCATATATTCCAGGAAGCAGTGGCATGAATGAGTGTACACAGTACATCGATTTTGCACAATTGTGACCATTCAACATTTACCTTGATTTTTTTCATTTTAATAATATATCGGTGAGCATTTGGTAGGATCCTGCATATGTATTTATATTACTTTTTAAATGTCTGTTACTGTTTCATTATATGGGCAAACCTTTATGCATATATTTTTATGGCTGCGTGTTAATAATGCAGAATGATGAGGTTTGTTTTGAGAAATTGGTACATATATTTAATCTATTTTGATCATATTCAATCCTATTAGCCACCTCTTCCTTTCTTCTTCCCTTCTTTTGATCTGTTTCTACATCCGCCAAAGTCTACCTTGTAGCTTCCTGTCATGTCTCATGTACTTATTTGTTAGTTTGTTTCTCATTTAAGAGAAAACATATGACACCGACTTCTCAAGCTGACTTATTTCCCTTAACATAATGATCTCCAGTTCCATCTGTTTACCTGGAGATGACATGCTTTTATATTTCTTCATGGCAGAATAATACTCCATTTTGTATATATCTACCATATTTTGGTGTCTATTCATTTGTTGTTGGGCATCTAGGCTCTTTCCACTGCTTATCTATTGTGAATTGCACTGCTATAAACATGAGTATGCATGTATCACTGTGGTATAATGTCTTTAATTCTTTGAGGAATATACCCAGGAGTGGTATTGCTGGATCATACAGCATTTGTGTTTTTAGTGTTTTGAGGAAGGAATCTCCGTGGTGGTTGTATTAGTTTACATGACCACTATCGATGTAGGAGGATTCCTTTTTCTACTCATCCTTTCCACTATTTGTTTTTTGTATTTTTTGCGGGGATAGGGGACGGTGCTAGGCAAGCACCCTACCACTGAGCTAAATCTCCAACCCGTTTTTTTGTATTCCTAATGGTAGCCATTCTGACTGGGATGAGATGGAATCTGAAAGTAGTTTTGATTTGCATTTCTCTAATGGCTAAAGCTGCTGAACACTTTTCATATATTTATTAATCATTTGTACCTCTTTTGAGAAGTATCTCTTTAGTTCATTTGACCATTTTTGATTGGGTTGTTTTGTGAGAGTTTTTTTTTAATTCTTTATATATCCTAGATATTAATCCTTTATCAGAAGAGCAGCTAACAAAGATTTTCTCCCATTCTTTATGTTGTTCACTCTGTTCCCTTTGCTGTGCAGAAGCTTTTTCATTTGATATAATCCCATTTGTTGATTCTTGGGATTGCAGTGCTTTCTGTGCTATTGGCGTCTTTCCTGTGCCTATGACTTCAAGTTATCTATGTTATCATCCAGCAGGTTTAAGGTTTTGGTTTTATAGCTGGGTCTTTGATCCATTTTCACCTGATTTTAGTACAAGGGAGACATAGGGATCTAGTTCCAATCTTCTGCATGTGGCTATCCATTTTCTCCAGTGCCATTTGTTAAAGAGTTTGTCTTTTCTCCAACATATTTGACTTTTGCCCCTTTTTCAGAAGTCAGATGGCTGCAGGAACATGAGTTTGTTTCATCATCCTCTGTTCTGTTCCGTTCATTAATGCATCTGTTTTTGTGTCAGTATCATATTGCTTTTGTTACTGTATGCTTTGTAGTATAATTTAAAGTCTGATATCGTGATATTTCCAGGTCTGCTCTTGCTCAAGATTGCTTTGGCTAATTCTGCATCTTTTCTTTTCTTTTTTTTTCTGCATCTTTACTGACTCTGTATAAATTTTAAGATTTTCTTCCTAGTTTGATGAATAGTGTTTTGGGTATTTTAATAGACATTGCACTGAACCCATAGATCACTTTTGGTAATATGGCTATTTTTGCAATGTAAGTGCTACCAACCCATGAACAAAGGAAGTCTTTCTATTTTCTAATGTCTTCTTCAATTTCTTTCTTCAGTGTTCTGTAATTTTTCATTGCAGAGGTCTTTCACCTCTTTGGTTAGGTTGAGTCCTAGGTATTTAATCTTTTTAAGCTACTGTGAGAGGAATTGTTTTTCTAATTTATTTCTCAGTGGGCTCATTGTGTCCAGGAATGCTATTGATTTTTTTTGTGTTTGGCGTATGGATTTTTGTGTGTTGGTTTTGTGAGTTTGTGTCCTGCCATTTTGCTGAGTTTGTTTTTCAGATGTAGAAGTTTTCTGGTGGGATTTTTTAGATTTTCTCTGTAAAGAATCATATCACTGGCAAATAATTTGACTTTTTTCTTCCTTCCTATTCATATCCCTTTTATCTCTTTCTCTTATCTAATTGCTGTGGCTAAAGTTTCAAGTACTATGCTGAACAGGAGTGATGAGAGTGGACACCAATGTCTCACTCCTGATTTTAAAGGAAATGCTTTCAGTTTTTCCCCATTCAGCATCATTTTGGCTGTGGTTTTGTCATATATGGTTTTTATCAGTTTGAAGTAAAATCCTTCTATACCTATTTTAATCAGGGTTTTTTATCACGAAAGAATGTTGGATTTTGTTAGAGACCTTTTCTGCCACTATGGAGATGGTCATATGATTTTTATCCTTCGTTCTATTTATGTGGCGCATTAGATTTAGCGATTTACATATGTTGGAACATCTTTGCATCCCAAGGATGAAACCAAGTCACAGTGTATGACCTTTAAAATGTGCTGTTGGATTCTATTCACAAGAATCTTTATTAAAGACGTTTGTATGTTCATCAGGGATCTTGGTCTGAAGTTTTCTTTTTTCTTTTCTTTCTCTGAGTCCTTATCTGGTTTTGGTATCAATATAATGCTGACTGCACAGAATGAATTTGGAAGGCGTTCTCTCCCTTTTGATTACATAGAAAAGTTTGAGGAGCATTCATGTTAGTTCTTCTCTAAAAATCTGGTAAAATTCTTCAGTAAATCCATCAAGTCCTGGACTTTTCTTAGTTGATAGAATTTTTATTACTATATCAATCTCATTGCTTATTATTGATCTGTATAGTTTTTTTTATATCTTCTTGGTTCAATTTTGGTAGGTCACCTAAATCTAGGAAATTATCTGTTTCTTTTAGATTCTCCAATTTATTGGAATTCCAATTTATTAGAATATAAATTGTCAAAATAAATTTTAATAATCTTCCAAATTTCGGAGGTACCTGTTATAATTTCTTCTTTTTCATTTCTAATTATAATAATTTGGGCCTTCCCTGTCTGTCTTTTGGTATTTTGGCTAAGGTTTCATCAAAGTTGTTTATCTTCCCAAAGAACCAACTCTAATTCATTGATCTTTTGTGTTATTTTTTTACTCTTAATTTCATTTAAGTTCTGCTTAGGTCTTTATTATTTCTTTCTACCTACTAATTTGGGCTTTGTTTTTTCTCTTCTCATTTTTCTAGGACCTTCAAATGCATCATTAGTTATCTATTTGGGATCACCCTGTTTTTCTAATGTGGGTATTCTAGCTATAAAATTCCCTCTTAGAACTGTTTTCATTATGTCCCACAGATTCTGATATGTTTTCAGTATCTTTGATTCTAGGAATCTTAAAATTTCTCCCCTGATTTCTTCCATAACCCGTAAGTAACTCATTTGAGTGTGTTACTTAATCTCCATCTGTTCGTCTAATTTCTGTGGTTTTGTTCATTTTTGCTGGTGATCTCTAGTTTCATTCTATTGTGATAGGATAGGATGTGTGAGATTCTTTTACATTTTTAGAGATTTTATGGCCTTAAGTATGACATGTTTTGGAGAAAGTTCTATAGGCTGCTGAAAAGAATGTGTATTCTGCTGTTGTTGGATGGAACACTGTAGAGTTCTGTTAAATCCATTTGATCTATAATACATTTTAATTCTCATGCATCTTTTTTGACTTTTTTTGTCTAGTTGACCTATTCATGAGAGTCATGAGAGTGGAGTATGGAAATCCCCCATTATAATTGAATTAGTGTCTACCTGTCATTTCGTGTCAAATAGTGTTTGTTTTATGAAATTGGGTGCGCTGATGTTTGAGGCACATATATTTACAATACTTAACTCCTTTTGGTTTGCTGTTTCCTTTAACAATATGTAGTGGCCTTCTTTGTCTCCTGACCAATTTTGGCTTGAAGTCTACTTTGTTGAATAATAAGTGCCTGCTTTTAGAAGTGGCTTTTTCTTTGTGATGTGTCTTGGGTTGTGATATCTCCTTGTGAAAGTTTCTACTCAGCTTTGGGAGCAAAGAGTAACTACCATTAACATCAACAACTGACAAGTTAACCTTGTTATCAGGTAATTAAGAACTTGTTTAAAAAGGTCTCTACTATTTTGCTAACCCAGGCAAAGACAAGAGGAATACTAAAATATAATAGGCTAAAAATGTGAAACACTAATGATGTTCAGACTAATACCAATAGTATTTATGTAAAAAAGAAGAAAAGAAAAAAGGAGGGGTGAGCACAGAGATAGAAGAAAGTATGTAAGAAAAGTAAAGAAAGCACAGAAAGGAAGGGAGTATAAAGGGGAGGTGAGAGAAAAGATAAGGAGATTATATTTAGTTGTTGAACAGTCAGTTAGATATCTCTAAGAAGAAGCCACTGATTTGGAACTATCAAATGACAAAAAAACATAGCACATTACAGAAGCAAGAGAAGCAAACAAATTGGCATTGTTGTCTCCAAACGCCCACATATAAACTAATTAAGCAAAGCAAAATACCAAAAATCAAACAAGATGACGATGACAGTTACTGCTGCTCTTTTGGTTAGGACGAATATCTCACAGCTGCTTGGCCATGCTGTGGGCTTCGATCTGCCGTGTTCAGCAACCTCTGGTGTTCTTAGGGTGGTGAGGGGTGCTGGCTCTGTTTCGTCTGGTGGATCTCAGTTTGGACTGCCAGCTGGTGCTCCTGCTGCAGCCACCAAGGCTAGGTCCATTCCTCCTCCTCTCTCTGCTTCCAGGACTCTCAGCTTCCACTGGTGCCCCAGCTTGCCCAGTCTCCCTCCAGCCTGTGATTCCAGTGGCGTCCGGGGTCAGGAAGTAGATGGCTCCCGCTAGAGCTTTGTGGTATATCTTCTTTCTCCCCATGGTGGTCATAGGTTCCCGCTGCCACAGCCATCTGAGGCTGTCTCTGAGTCAAGGTTCCCATGGTGCCTGGGGCCAGGGAGACCATATCCCAAGCCAAGACTGTCTGGTCTGCCTGCCTCAGCCTCCCAACATTCGCTGCTTCCAGTGCTGTGGTAACCCAGTGAGACCCCCCCCCACCTTTCTCTCTCTCTCTCTGTCTCTCTCTCTGTCTCTCTCTTTCTTCCCTCTCTCTCTCTGTCTCTCTGTCTCTCTTTTTCTTCTCTCTCTCTCTCTCTCTCGGATTCCCATGGTACCAGGGCCCAGGGCCCCTCCCAGGCAAATATCTCAGACTCCAGGCCCTCTATCCCGGTAGGAAAACCTCTCAGCTCAGCTAGGCATGGTATTCACCTTCATCGGCTTCTTCACCTGAAGGATTTTCTTCAAGGCACACAGTGGTGCACTCTTCAAACCTGTGCTGGGCTTGGGCAACAGCTGCACCTACTGTTAGATTTCACAACTTCCTTGTCTCACTCAGGTTGTATTCCACTGGTTGATCTCCCTACCTCCCATGTACCCATGTACCCCCAGACATGGGAGACTATCTCAGGGACCAGTGAGAGCTGCTATATCTAGTCCACCATGATGGATCCTCTGCTGCACCATAATTTACTTTATCAGCTATCAGTGTATGTGCAGGTTCTAATTTTTCATTTTTCCAAACAGTGCCACAGCCAACACCCTTATGTTTTCGTGTTGAATGCTGCATGGTCACAACTATAAGATATAACTAAGAATACATCTCTGTAATTGGAATCACTGAGTCAAAGGAAGAGTACATTGAACTATTCGTAGACAATGCTACATAATCATCTTGTATTAGAGTACCTGTTTCCCCAGGTTATCAAGCTTAAATCTTTGACCATATGATAAGTAAAGAATGATATCCCTTTGTGTGTGTAATTAAAGTGAGATATCCTATATTGCTAAGTGTGTTTTTACTCCCATGATCACACTGTCCAGACTCTTTGCCCATTTTCCTAGTAGCTATACACTGATTTATAAGAACTATTTATATAATAAAGAAATTAGACATTTGTTTTCATGGATCTTATTTTTGTACTGTTTTTCAATTTTCTTTAAACTTTATTAACATTTTTTTCTAATAAAACGTGCTTTGTTTCAGTTTATCCTTTCTGACCTTTATGTTTTACTATCATTTTCACATACAATTTTCTTCCTATTTTCTTCTAGTGCTTTCACAGCTTGGCTTTTTATGCTTAAATAGTCAAACCATCTCTAATTAATTTGAGCATATAGAGACTGAAACACCTTACAGTTTTATGGTAATATGGTAATTTGTTATATGATAAAGAGAAAGTGAGATAAAAATGGCTTATTAAACAAGTGTCATTGTCAGAATTGCTTGAATTTTGAGTGTAAAATAATGATACAATATCCATGATTGGTGCTTACAGAGAAGCTGCAGAAGCCACTGTAGCTTAGTGGAAGAAAGACAGTATTGTCAACGTGGTAGGCCTAGTCAGTAGGACTTTGTAATTCAGGGTTATGAATTTTATCTTATTCAAATAACGTTCCTTTTTCATATTTGTTTGACATCTTATGTATAACATCTCTTGTGTGTAACACATGTTGTGCATTTTATTTTTTAATCCACTTGAGCATTTAACTTTTTTTTTAAATTTTTTTTATTTTATTTTAAACCAAGAACATGTATTGGTACATTCTACATACAATGGTCACATTCATTACATTAATTCTGTACCTATACATGATGTATCTTGGTTCTCCCCCCTCTCCCCCCCTTCCCTCTGCACCCTCTCTCCCTATTTACAGCAGGTTCATTCATCATTTTCCATATTTTCCCTTTCCCCTCTTTTTCCCCTGTTGCCTTTCTGCTTTTCCCGTTCTTTCTTTCTAGTACTTCTCTCCTCTGCTCACCATCCTCCTTTTATATAATATCTATTACACCTCTTTGTCCTTATTTACAATTATGGTCTCTCATATCAGAGAAACAATTTGATGCGTGCTCATGAGTGTCCGATTTATTTCACTTAAGAGTATGTTCTCAAGAAACATCCATTTATATATGAATGACTCTAGTTT